>JAAXCT010002480.1:0-72123 GCA_012490785.1 Eragrostis nindensis
TTTCTTCGACCGATCATCGGCACAGTACCGCCCCTCGAGCTGTGCTCGGATCGGAGCGCGCCAGTCTTCGACGCTTAAGATCAAGACCGACACCGGCTTCTTTGGAGCGAAGGATGCTCCGATAACACCCCTCGTGGAGGCGTCGGGAGTATCGGGAGCTGGTTCGCCGCTGCCTTAGCCAGGGCATCGCCTCCTGATTGTGTACCCTTGAGACACTCTCACGTCGAAGCTGGAGAAATGTTTCTCCATGCTTCGGACGACCTTGAGGTAGCTTGCCATCTCCGGGTCTCGAGCCAGTACTCCTTTGAGACTTGCTCGGGAGGAGCTGGGAGTCGGTGTAGATGGTGATTCTTCTTGCGTCGAGTGGCCCGGAGCTGGCGGAGCCCGAGGAGGACGCCCTCGTACTCTGCGGCATTGTTTATTGTTGGAAACGCGAGCGAGGCCGAGTACCGAAGCTTTCTGGTTGCTCGGCGAAGTGATGACGCAGCGCATCCCGCTCCGGAGGAGCCCCAAGCCCCCTCGACATGCACTGTCCAGAGCGGCTCATGGGCAGCTTCTCCGGAATTGGAGCGGGTGTCCCCTTCGGCGATGAAAGTCGGCGATGATGCCGGACTTGATGGCTTACGGCCACAAACTTGATATCGAAGCTGCGAGCTCGATGGCCCACACTTAGCCATGCTGTCCGACGCGTTCCTGTTGCCGAGGACATCCTTCAATGGGAACGAGGTGGGCACCGTGTCTCGCGTGGCCTTCGACTATCGCGCAACTTTCGTGATGCCATCAACACCAGCGAAGGCCAGCTTGGTGACGACATTGTAGTTGAGTCGGGCTCCGGAGAGTGCTTCCGACACGTAGTATATGGCTGCTGCACCAGCTTGTCTCCGACAAGACTTCATGCACGTGGACCGCGCTGATTGCTGCCGGACGGCCGACACGTACAACAGGAATGGCGCCTTCGGAGGCTGAGGGGCGGAGCGTGGTCGCCTTGACCAGATATGACTTGATGAGAAGTAACAACAGGAGCGTGCTTTTGATTATGACGTCGTCGATGTAAGCTGCCGCGTTTCGGTTGAGCAGGTCCCCGAGGGTCTTCTGTATTGCCCTGAGAAGGTTGCTCCCGCATTCTTGAGGCCGAAGGTCATGCGGACGTAGCAGTAGGTCCCATCGTCCTTCTTGAACGCCGTCTTCTCTTCGTCTCGGGGGCCATCCATATTGGTGGTACCCGAAGTAGGCGTCGAGGAGCTCATGAGCTCGCACCCCACCGGCCGTGGAGTCGACCACTCGTCGATGCAAGCCAAGGGGAAGTCGTCCTTCGGCATGCCTTGTTGAGGTGGTGTAAGTCGATACACATCCGCCACTGGCCGGTGTGTTTCTTGACGAGGACTGGGTTCGCGAGCCAGGTGGACTTGTTTACCTCCCGGATGACTTGTACATCCGTGAGTTTTCTGGATCTCCGCCCGAAGCGCCACCTTCTTTTCCTCCGACCACTCCCTCTTCCTTGCTTGATGGGGGTCACCTTCGGGTCGATGTCGAGCTTGTGTTCGATGATGCTGCGGTCCACTCCGGAGAGCTCGCTGGTTGACCAAGCGAAGACGTTTTTGTTGTCCGGAGGAGGTCGATGATCTTGCTTCTTGCTTCCAGCTCCGGCGGGAGTCCTTCGCCGATGAGGACGGCTTGTCGGGGCGGTCGGGAGACAAGACCAACGCTCTTGACTTGACCATCAACGCGCGCCTTCGGGTTCCGGCCGGAGGTGTCGGTGTAGCTCTGCTTCGTCCCGTCTCAGGCTTCGGCTCGTGTCGGAGCGGGTGCACTTGCTTCTGGCCAGGTGTTTGGCCGTGCTCGATGCGGCGGGCGGCGAGTTGATCACCGTAACAGTGATGACGCCATTCGGAGCCGGAATCTTCATGCAAAGGTAGCCATGGTGGTGTTTTGCGGTCGTTAAACCATGATTTGACCGCCACCCTACCGGTAAATATACATAACACCAAGATTTTGTGCATAGTAGTTAGGAATATCTACTACTCCCAGGTTTGGTGAATATTTGGATGCAGGAGTGAATATTGGAAGAAAGTGGGCCCAGCCAGGGATACCCCTGGCCGGCCGGCCCCACCCTAGGCCGGCCGGCCCCACCTGTGGCCGCAGGCCCCAGGTTTCCTCCAGTGGGCTGGAAACTAATCAACCACGCACAATTCATGACCAGCCCCAGCAGAATTCACCGTCATTCTAGAAGGTGGGCCATTTGGGCCTTACTTGGCCTTTACTTGGCCCTCACTCAATTTTGCCGACCCCAGCGAGGAGCCGACCTTCAGACCGCCTTCAGGGAGTGATCTGGAGCGTCCACGCTTAAGACGGTGGCAACTGCCACAGGGGACGGCCGGCCGGCCACCCCCCCTTGGCCGCCGGCCGACTTTGGCGCCACCGCCTCTCCAGCTTCGGCCAGGGTGCTCCCACCCGCCTTCACAAGCTATAATTGGACCCCCTCGCCTCCGAAGCAACTCGCACCATCACACTTCATCCAAGTGTTCATTAGTTTTAGTTAGTAGTAGCTTTGGAGTTAGAGTAGAGTAGAGTAGAGTGAGAGTTCTCTCGGGCTTCGGAGTCTTCTCGGATTCGGTATAGTTCTTTGTATCCTTACTCTTGAGATATTATTTTATTCAATATAATTATATTTATTTTTATCTTTATTTATTTCTTTAGTAATTCTTTTCTATTTAGTTTATTCTGTTAAGTAAGTGCTCGTAGAAGTCTTGTTGTGGGATTCGTGATTGTTGGAGTACGCAAGTACGAGAGAGTGCCGTCGTCGAGATGACGTCGTGTGAAATCTTGCTTGTCTTTCTTAGATAGGACTGCTCCGTTGATCAAGAGTAGTTCCTCTAGGCGGGTTGTAAGCGTGGCGCTTAGATCTTTGCCTATGCACGTTTGGCACCCAGCCCCACGGAGGATGGTAGCCGCGAGTGTATGTGACAGCTGCACCGGTCTCTGTAATCCACCACGTCCGGGTTGGACTCAGCAGGGTCTTAATTACAGCATACGGTTCCCTAGGTTTGAACTAGCATCATCGGTTAACCTAGCACGTGTGTGCCCCGAAACGACATGACTGTATGTGTATGAGCTTAGCTAGAGTAGATAACCTTTGTAGACTAGATTACTAGAAAGAGTAAATAATAGATAAGCAACAGGTAGCCTTAACTCTATCTCGTTTCTCTCCCAAATGTGTACTACAGTTTTCTTTTTTTACTTTGGATTTGAGGATGGTGTGTGCCACCCATATATATCATGCCTATCTTACCCCCGTCTCAAGTATAGTTGATACATTATTTCTTTCTCCAAATTGTCCAATGCACAGCTACTATTCAGCTCCCTTTGCTCTACTTCCCTGCGGAATATAAATACGATAACCCTGGAATACTCCAAGGTGAAATGCTACAATGGTGATCCGTGCGCTTGCGGAATTAATGAATTTAATTTTATCGCATAATAGACCGCCAACAAGCATTTCTGGCGCCGTTGCCGGGGAAGTAGCAGCTGGTAACTGAATAAATGCATTGCAGTTTGTGAGAAGAATAATTATCACTTACTTTTGTGGGCTTACCCTTGTCCTGTCTTTCTTTGTTGTGTGGAAATTTTGAAACAGGACTGTGCATGACTGGTTTCGACCTACCAAAAAACTTCCACTCGGACCCAGAGCGTTCTTAAGAAAGGTTCGAGCGAAACTCACCAAACAGATCCGCAAGAACGCTCTGGCTCTTGAATCGTCTCCTCCACCGGTTGTCAGGGCCTCCCCATCGAGCAACATGGCCGACCCCGTTGTTGAGAAGACGATCAATGACTTATCATCCGCGCCAACTACGGAGAACATCCGCGTGGGACCCAACCCGCGCATCACCAACAAGGACTATGAGCTCAAGCCAGCCTTGATCAACATGATCTTGGCTATCCTTTCTGTGGGAAGCCGTCGGACGATGCAATGCTCACCTCCAAAGTTTCCTGATGACGTGCAACACTTTCGTCATGGATGCACCTCAGGACGCCATCCGACTACAGCTTTTCCCATTCTCTCTGTTGGGGAAGGCTCTTCAGTGGTTCTACTACGCGAACCAGAGTCCCTCGACACGTGGACGGCATGCTCTAATGCATTCCTCGCCAGTTCTTCCCGCCGGGCAAGACGACTACCCTGCGGAACAAGATATCGGGCTTCCAACAGCTCGCAGATGAGTCGACCGCGAAGCCTGGGACAGGATGCAGGAGTACGTTCTCTCATGCCCACACCATGGCATGGAGGAATGGCTCCTTATACAGAGTTTCTACCACGGTTTGAGGCCGCCGCGTCGAGAGCACCTCGACGCCGCAGCAGGCGGCTCCTTCTTCTCTCTTAGCGTGAAGAACGCTAAGAAATTGATAGAGAAGGTGGCGGCCAACCAGACTCATGGTGAACGCCAAGCGGCGAGCACCAAGACCCGTGGAGTACACCAAGTGGAGACGGGACATGCTCGCCATCAAGCTCGATCAGCTACTCCGCAAGGTGGAATCTCCGCAGGACCTGCAAGTTGCGGACTCCCGCATGACTTGTGAAGAGTGCGGCAACACAGGGCATATGGCAGCAATTGCCCGAATACGAGAGAGGATGCAATTTCCTCAACAATGGCAATGGGTACCGCTCCCAGAACAACTACGGCTGGAATTCCAGGCCCGACCTCTCCTTCAACAAAATCAGGGAGGTAACAGTGGTAATCTTTCCCGTTTTGAGGCCTCTATCAAGGATCTAGTTCTCGGCCCAGGTCAAGATCAATGACAGTATTAGTAAGAAGTTTCTTACTACCGACAAGGCCTTAGAGAGCAGATGCTAAGCTAGAGTCGTTCAGCACTGCTCTGCAAAATCAGCTAAGCCATAATAAAATGCTAGAAACGCAAATCGCGCAAATAGCTTCAGCTGTGCAGGCTCCTCGTACAAGGAGAGTGTTAGTGCTATCACCACCAGGGGCGGAAGAGGTACTGTGGACCCACCATACCCCAAGGGTGCAGAGTGGAAGACGCCAAACGCAGCCCCCAAGGAGAAGGCCGGCAAAAAGGTTCCAGAAGAGAAGGCCCCTGAAAGGAAGATGCCGAGAAGGAGAGCTCCGAGGAGGAACCAACGGCAGATCCTCCCGTTGAGCAAGCTCTCCACCAAAGGCAGCCCCTCATGAATATTTTGACACTACAGGCTTGCCCTACCCCGACCGCAGGAAGAAGCTCACCGTGAATGAGCGCTTTGATAATTTGTTGAGGCCATCCGGCATATATATGTGCATATTCCGCTGCTTGATGCCATGCAGGTACCTACTTACACTAGGTTTTTCCGGACATCCTCAACACAAGCGCCCCATTCCAGCAATGGAGGTAGTGAAGCTTACAGAATGCAGCGCGGCCATTTTGAACATCCTTCCGGAAAAGAAGAAGGATCCGGGTGTCCGACCATCCCATGTTCGATCGGCAGCCAGCACTTCTCACAGGCGCTTTGCGATTTAGGAGCAAGTGTGAGCGTCATGCCCAAAACGGTGTACGACAGGCTAAACCGCCCGTTATCACCAACGGCCATGTGCTTGCAACTTGCGGATCAATCGGTTCGCCATCCTGCGGGTATTGCTGAAGACGTGCCTGTGCAAATCAGAAATCTCTTCGTCCCCGTCGATTTCGTTGTACTTGACATGGAAGTGGATGTCATGACCCTCTCATCCTTGAGAGGCCCTTCTTGAGCACCACCAACGCCAACATCGACGTGGGAGCAGGAGAGATTCACTTGGACTTCAACGGCAGGGAAGAGATGTTCAGCTTCAAGCCTAAGGTTGAACAATGCAAGCAAGTGAGGGTCATATATGGAAAGGACCCCGAAAGAGTGGGAGAGATTGAGATTACTCCACCCATGCCACACCAGACAAGCTCATTGCATACACGAGAGACTATCTGGAAAGAGAGAATGCAAGAAGGCCAGCAAATTTTGAAGGACTCCAAGGAAATGCCTCAGCCGCCAAACACACCTCAAGCCCCTCTTGCTCCTCCACCACAAGAAGGAGTAGACGAGTCACAATCGCCTAAGAAGAGGAGAGCGAGGCGCTCAAGAAAGAAGAAGGCAGCTACGGTATCGACCGATGAGAGTACAACAAAGGCGCCTAACAAAGAAAAGGTCGCCGCCACAAGCACAAAGAAGACAACCAAAGTATGGCGGAAGAAAGAAGGAACCTCCACCTCGCCAGATTCTCCAGCGAGCGAGGTCCAAACAAATTGAAGATATGGAGAACGTCTAGCTCAAAGACGTAAAAATGAGAGCCCTCCGATTGGGGAGGCCATCCCAATCGTTACCTAGCTAGGCCTAGCACTTGTTTTTCTTTTCATAAACTATAAAAACAAAACAAAAAGTAGAAAACTTTAAAAACAACAAAAATAATAGGATTCCCGGTGATGCTCATTAGGAGCTAGCCACTTGTATCATCCTCACTCTTTTTTGCAGGTCAAGAAGGAGGAGGAAGAGCCTGAATCAAGCTTAAGTCTTGCAAAGACTCAAGCTTGGGGAGGGCCCCCAAGAAGGAGCCAACGCTAGCTCGAGTCTTGCAAAGACTCAAGCTTGGGGAGGACCCCAGGTAAGTATTTCTTAACTTTCTTAATAAATAAATAAACTCCCTGTTTCGAATAAATGCTAGAATCGTGGTGTTATGCTGCACTTAAGGGAAATGATGATCGAGTTACAAATTAGCTCCCTATGTGTCGCATAGATGCAACCTTTACTCCTAACATATGTGTTATTTTTTTTTGAGCATGATCACATCGTGAGTCTTGCTTATTTCTTGGGTTGCATTTGTTACACCAAGTCTGAGCATTGTGGATTATGATATGGCATGATTAGGACTTGTTGCAATTTCTTAGTATGGTTTCATCCATCCAGAGATGTTTTTCTTGAATTGCTGCAAGTACCTAAAACCCTTCTGTTTTGGCACACTTCTCTTAGTGTGAGGATTTATTTACCTACCAGAGCCATATCATAATATTCGAAACAGCCCCACTCATAGCCATTTGTTTATGTATTGAGTTTTGTTAAGGTTTGATGTACTCTTGAAACTAAGCACTCCTAATTTTGGTCATAATTCCTTCGCGTGTGTTTTTAAAACTTCTATCCACCAAATAAAAAGGGGAATGTTTGGATAAATCAACCAAATATTTTCGGAGTTTGCAAAACTTTTGGTCCATCCAAAAAGCTCAAGAATATTTCAAAATGTTTCCTTTGAACCATGCAAAAGTTATAGCCCTTTGCACCATGGAGTAGTCAAAAAAAAAACGCCATGGTTGTACGACTAAAGTCAATGGCTATATGGTTCTTATCATAAACATCTTGAGCAAAATAAAGGACCAAAGTTTTCAAAATCCCCCTTCCACAAGTGTGAGTTCGTTTTCCCTCCCCTCATCACATCATCTCTTATGACCAAAATATATGGAGTTGCTATGTTGATTGAGACTCATTCTTTAGCTTTACAATATATGCATGACATTTGTGCATTCCTTACAAGCTCCACATACAAAGCCTCATTTGGTAGAAGGTAGGATGAGTGAAGCTTGTAGGAATAAGACTCGCATTAGTAGGTAAGAGAAGTGCCTACCAAAACGAGGAGAATTTTTACACCTTACCTTGCAGCACATAAAAACTCTGGATGCATACCTGCTAGAACTGTTTACTTGTCCAAAAGTGTTGTTCCATTCTTCAATGCTGCATGACAAGGTGTATCATATAAGCCCCACGATTTTTGCAACACTCATGAATATTTTGTGCTCTTGTAAACTTACCACTGTTTAGGGAGTACGTTGTTGCATCTTTATTACCCATGGGGCGCTTCTTTGTAACTCCTGATCCGCCGGTACCCTGAGTTGAGTTTGCTCGGACGAGCAAAGTTTAAGCTTGGGGAGGTTGTTGGCGGTCGTTAAACCATGAATTGACCGCCACCCTACCGGTAAATAAATACATAACACCAAGATTTTTGTGCATAGTTTTAGGAATAATGCTACTCCACAGGTTTTGGGTGAATATTTGGTTGCAGGAGTTAATATTGGAAGAAAAGTGGGCCCAGCCAGGAATAACCCCTGGCCGGCCGGCCCCCACCCTAGGCCGGCCGGCCCCACCTGGTGGCCGCAGGCCCCAGGTTCCTCCAGTGGGCTGGAAACTAATCAACCACGCACAATTCAGGACCAGCCAGCAGAATTTCCACCGTCATTCTAGAAGGTGGGCCATTTGGCCTTTACTTGGCCCTCACTTCAATTCTGCCGACCCCAGCGATGAGCCGATCTTCAGACCGCCTTCAGGGAGTGATCTGGAGCGTCCACGCTTAAGACGGTGGCAAACCGCCACAGGGGACGGCCGGCCGGCCACCCCCCTTGGCCGGCCGGCCGACTTTGGCGCCACCGCCTCTCCACTTCGCCAAGGTGCCTGCCCCACCACCGCCTTCACAAGCTATAAATTGGACCCCTCGGCCTCCAACAACTCGCACCATCACACTTCATCCAAGTGTTCATTAGTTAGTTGAGTAGTAGCTTTGGGAGTTAGAGTAGAGTAGAGTAGAGTGAGAGCTCTCTCAGGCTTCCGGAGTCTTCTCGGAGTTCGGTATAGTTCTTTGTATCCTTACTCTTGAAATATTATTTTTATTCAATATAATTATATTTTTAGTTTTATCTTTATTTATTTCTTTTAGTAATTCTTTTCTATTTAGTTTATTCTGTTAGTAAGTGCTCGTAAAAGTTTGTTGTGGGATTCGTGATTGTTGGAGTACGCAAGTACGAGAGAGTGCCGTCGTCGAGATGACGTTGTGTGAAATCTGTGCTTGTTTTTTTAGATAGGACTGCTCCGTTGATCAAGAGTAGTTCCTCTAGGCGGGTTGTAAGCGTGGCGCTTAGATCTTTGCCTATGCACGTTTGGCACCCAGCCCCACGGAGGATGGTAGCCGCGTGTGTATGTGACAGCTGCATCGGTCTCTGTAATCCACCACGTCCGGGTTGGACTCAGCAGGGTCTTAAGTACAGCATATACGGTTCTCTAGGTTTGAACTAGCATCATCGGTTAACCTAGCACGTGTGTGCCCCGAAACGACATGACTTGTATGTGTATGAGCTTAGCTAGAGTAGATAACCTTTGTAGACTAGATTACTAGAAAGAGTAAATAATAGATAAGCATACAGGTAGCCTTAACTCTATCTCGTTGCTCTCCCCAAATGTATACTACAGTTTTCTTTTATTTACCTTGGATTTGAGGATGTGTGTGCACCCATATATATCATGCCTATCTTACCCCCCCGTCTCAAGTATAGTTGATACTTATTTATTTCTTTCTCCAAATTGTCCAATGCATAGCTACTATTCAGCTCCCTTTTGCTCTACTTCCCTGCGGAAATATAAATACGATAACCCTGGAATACTCCAAGGTGAAATGCTACAATGGTGATCCGTGCGCTTGCGGAATTAATGAATTTAATTTTATCGCATAAGAACCGCCAACAGTGGGTGACTGCATTGAAGGCATTGATGAGTCCCCTGCTGAAGATGGCATTGTAAGCATAAGGCATGTCGACGACGTCGAAGGAGATCAGCTCGGTGCGGTGTCCCGCGGGCCCGGAGAAGGAGACTGCGATCTTCACGCTCCCGAGGGCGTGGATTGGCTCTCCCCCGAAGCCGACGAGGGGGCTGTCGGAGGCCTGTAGCTCAGATCGGGGGATGCCCAGTTGGTTGAAGGCGTCGATGAAGATGACGTCAGCAGAGCTGCCGCCATCAATTAGCACGCGACGGACCTCCGTCCCGCGCATGTTGGCGTTGATCACGAAGGCGTCCTTGTGCGGGTACTCCATCGGGCGAAGGTCTGCCTGAGTGAAGGTGATCGGCACGTGCGACCAGCGGCATCGGGCCAATGGCGGATGAGCAGCCACATGGTTGACTCTCCGCACGTAGTCGCGACGCTGCCTCTTCGAGGCGTAGGGCTGGCTGGAGCCCCCGGTGATGGCGAGGATGATGTTGTTGGCGGTTGGATGGTGTTCTGGAGGCGGGGGCAAGGCCTCGCCCGCTCCGGAAGCCCCATGTATGAGGTTGACTCCTCGCGTGGCGTCGGCGTCGCGGTGCTCCCTGCTTCCCGTAAGGCGGCGATTTGGGAGCACTACTTCGACGTGTGGCCCTGATTGACGCCGTGCACCTCGCAGTATAGGTCGCGAGAGCTTCGGTTGTTGTATCGCGACCGTTATCGGAGTGCCGCGAGTTGTTTCGCGAGCCTCCGGAACGATTGTCCGTCCTCTGCGGGCTCCGGCTTCGGAGTTGTTGATGTTGTGGACCTCTCGGCGCGGGGAGCGGTGGCCTCGGCGGTCATCCGGGGGATCATCACTTCGGTCACTGTGGCATTTCCCGGTCGTTTTTCTTTTGGCTTGCTCGTGCCTCCTTCTCGCGCCGAAAGTCTTCGTCGGCACGTGCATGTGCTTCCAGGATTTGCAGCAGGTGGGTGCCGGTCTTCGGCTCGGTCCTTCGGATCTCGGACCGTGCCGGGCACAGGCTCATGCCCTTGGTCACTGCTTCGATGATGATTGAATCTGGTACTCTCTTCCTCTTCCACCTGGCATTTCAGATGGATGAAGCGCCGGGTGTAGTCTTGCAATGACTCGCCGTCTTTCTGCTTGCAAGCCTGAAGGTCTGCCGCCGTGACCTTCGCGGCGTAATTGCCTTGAAAGTGGATCTGGAGCTGATCCCGGGAGCTGCTCCCATGAGTAGATGCTGTTCGCCGGTAGCTTGGTGTATCGTGTCTTGGCGATCCCGCTCGAAGCAAGGACGAAGGCCTTGGCCTTGATGTCGTCGTCGCCCCCTGCTGACTCGATGGCGGTTTCGTAGCTCATGAAGAACTCGCGGGGTCGGAGGTGCCGTCGAAGGTTGACAGCTTCGCCGAGATGAACTTCCGGGGCCACGCCACTGATTGTAAGCGCGCGGAGAGCGTTGTTTGTATCGGAGGAGCTTGCGTGGCGCCTGCTTCCACTGGAGTGGGTGTGCCTCTCGTCGCGCTCTTGGCGGTGTTCCGGTGTCTCAGCCTCCCTGCGACCAGTGCATCGCAGGGTGTTCAGTTGAGCTTGGAGGTGAACTTGCTGTCGACGCGCGGCTTTAGCTCGAAGGCGATACGTGGCTTCGTCTCGGTCAAGGTTTCTCGAGGGCACGCTGCCTCAGCAGCCTTTCGTCGGCTTCGCGAGCTTCATGGTTATATGCCTCCTGGAGCTCCGCCAGGCGCTGCTCCTCAGCACTGTCTTCGGCGAGCCCCCTCTGGCTCCGCGCTTCGGCTTCGGCGTTCCTTCGAGGTGGTTCCATCGTTTCGTCACGGCGCTCCACTTCGCCCGTGTCGATGTTCTCTTCTTCGTCTTCGGAGGAGCCTTCGGCACCTTCGGCTGCCTCCTCGACTGCTGGAGGGTCGACGTTAGTTGTGTTGTTATTGGTCTCCGAAGGTGGTACCACCGAGGTCGATGCCGAAGGGACGGTCCCGGGAGCGTCGAGCCGCTGGGGAAGGTGCGGATTATCGTTGCGGGTCGATGCCGTCGTCCGAAGCCGCGGACCTGTCTTCCGGGCACCCCCTGCCGGGGGGTCAGTTTTGATTTTTCAGTCCTCTTGGTCATCTCGTCGTGGCTTCTTGTTTGATCCCACGGATGGCGCCAACTGTTGTGGTTACAAGCTCATAATAGTAGAAGGGGGATCCTCCAAGGGTCTACCACAAGTGAGGGACCCCTGGGAAGGACTAGGAAGGGACCAAACAAGAGCCAAGAGAGGTAGGTAATTAAGAGCTTGTATTCAATGCCTTGTCCTGAGGGCGGTAGGGGGGTATTTATAGGCTGATACACCCCTACACCCTTAGAATTACAAGTACCATATTGCCCTTCCTCCAGAGCACTATGGTCATTTCCTTATTACAAGGTGGGATTCTCTAACCCTAGTAGGCCAGAGGCCAATGTACATGGGTATATCCTATGCTATACATCATCTTGGGCTTTGATGGGCTTCATGGCAGGCCAGGCCTTTGGGCCAGGGGGAGGGGACATAGTTGGCCTCCCCAACATATGGCAACCACATTTTAAGAATTCCTACAAAATGGTTGGTTTGACATCAGCTTCTAGGTACATAGATGCCGCTAGAGTGATCTGTGTACTTACACAAATGTGAAGAACTGCAATGCTGTCCTGTTTGACATGGACAAACCACATAATGTATTTTAGTGACTACTGCATTGGTCCAAACTTATTCGTTGGAGAACACTGTTACAATTGAAGTAAAATTCGAAAGGCAGCAGATTGGTTTTTCATTCAAAATTAACTCAAATCACACATGCAGAACTCACAGGCTTGTTGGCTTACCTACCTTTGTGCTTCATACTATTTGGGACCAGATCCTTGGCAGTAGAGATGGGCAATCAAGCTTGTAAGGATAGTAAAATGCAGCACTTTCGATCTTCTTGAAGTGGCTTCAAAAGTCCTGACAAAAAAGATTAGCATATATATGAAGCTGATCCATACTTGTATGGTAGTACTGCGAATCCATACTTAAGCGTCCCAAACCATACGTGTTCTCTAAAACCATGTCTCTCGTATTTGACTATCTAATCCATACTTGTACGATAGTACTGCGAAGTATGGTAGATCTTGCTCTGTTTACTATGATTATAGACTTGTCTAGATCTTGCGTAGACTTGTCTAGTTTAATTGTAATCTATTCATCATGTTTATGATTTATTTCGGTATTAAATTAAACCTAAAAGTGCTCATATATCCAACAGGAGTTGGCCTGCTCCAAAGTTTTGAAAGTTGAGATGTTTGGCTGGCTTTGGTCAGCTTGAGACTTGTAGTTCATTTGTTCACAGATCTGTGATAGTACCACAGTCAATGCAATAGTGCATCCAAAGTACCATCATGTCATTTGGCTCATCTTTCCCCAACAGCATCAATGTCTTTTGAGTTTTTAACACTTCATGAAGGCAATAGCTGGCGACGCGAAGGAAGGCCTTGCTGGAGGGAGCCTTACATCGATAGGAAATCTACGCACAAAGGCGACGATTGGAGGCAAAGTTAACAAAACCGGGGTAAACCGGACCGGTTTTCACGAAAGCTGGAAAAACCGGTCCAGTCCGGTTTACCCAGTAGTCCGGTTTTCGAATTCAAAATTCAAAAAATTGAAAATTAAAAAATTTGAAACAAAAATATGTAGAAAACCTAGATGAATTTGTAGCACAATGGTGGAACAAGAACACGAAAATTCAATGGTTTGATGGGTCAAAATCAAGCAAGTTTCTAGGTTGAAAAAGAAGAAAACAAAAAGAAAAACCTTTTTTTAAAAATAAGCAAATTTCTTTGATTTTTTCGACCAAGCAAACAATCGAATTTTCGTGTTGTGTTGCACCATAGCGCTGCAAATTGCATCTAGTTTTTTTACATATTTTTGTTCTATTTTTTTTAAATGTCAACTTTTATGATTTTTAAAATAAAAACCAACGCAATCGGTTTTCCATTTTTTTCTTCCGGTTTTCTGGAATTTGGCTTGGTTTAACGACAATTGGTCCGGTTTACCGGTCGGTTTGCAAATTTCGTATTCAAAGTTTGGTTTTGAATTTCGTCCGGTTTTCGGACCGATTTTTCGTTTTTTACGAAAACAAGAAAAACCGGTGCCTCCGTTTGAGCGGCTAGAACGGCACTGTAAATCCCTGATTGGAGGCTGCCGGTGGTTTTTTTTTCCTTTTTCTGCCGAAAATGCCGAATGGCTTTATAACGTGACCTCAACATTAAAAAATCAATTTTTTAACCTATTTCAATATTTTCAGAACATGAGTCAAAAAATTTAAAAAAAATGTTGATCCAGTAACAACAAAATGTTTTGACATGGTACAAACAAATGTTGTCACAATACATTAAAAATTGTTGACAAAAATTTTGAATTTTAAAATGTTCAAAAAAGATTCATATGGGATCTCATTTGTAGATCTCATATTGCATCGTGGTGCGCAAATCACAATCATTTATCGAATCTCATATTGAATTCTAAACGACATGGTGGTTCAAACGGATTTAAAAACAGACTTATGGTTTGAGAGAAAAATATGTTTAAAATTTGAAAGCCGATCTACGGTTTGTGATTTGCATAATTCTAGACTTTCTAAAATATTTTAATTGCCTTCCATGTGGGTCTGAGTTCCCTAACGTCGGTTTTGACATGGCTTTCCCGAATCCTCTCGTGGGCCGACCAGCGAGCGTCCTGAGCATCGTCCTCTTGAGCCCGGATTGGGAGCGGTTATCGCGCGTCCTGTCGCGCGTTAGCGTGATCGCGCGTACCCCGCGAACAGCCGCCACATACTCCTATGTTATCTTCAACCTCATGTTCAGATCGACTTCAATTTCCATGGATATCGTCTCCAACTCCGACCGCCTCCCCTACCTGGCGCGCCCCACCCCACGCGCCTCCGTCGCCGCCCGCCGCACGGCACCATCCCCGCCCGCCGCCTACCTCGCCTACCGCTAGCCTGACGCCCGCACCGCCGCCCGCCGCCCCCGAACCCCCCTTCTATGGCCGGGGAGAGAAGAATCACCCCTCGACAACCTGGGCACTCTAACCCCCTCCGCCCTCCTCCTCCTCCAGCGACGCCCGCCGCCGCGCCACGCCGCCCGCCCACCACCGGCGCTTGCCCCGCTTACGCCCCTGT
Organism: Eragrostis nindensis; assembly: GCA_012490785.1. Classification (NCBI taxonomy): domain Eukaryota; kingdom Viridiplantae; phylum Streptophyta; class Magnoliopsida; order Poales; family Poaceae; genus Eragrostis; species Eragrostis nindensis. The sequence goes on from JAAXCT010002480.1 coordinate 14,709, forward strand.
TATTCTGGATCGCACTAATAGGCTAGTTTCTACGCTAGCTGGGCCGAGCCGTGGACGTGCGGTCGCGCTTTTCCGCGCGACACGACGAGGTTTAGAGTTATCGTTGTTTTAAAGCATTGGTTTATTGGGTTGTCCATAATGTCGTTTATTTTACTTATTTCTACAATATGACCTAAGAACGACACTATATACAAGTTAGTGAATATAATACCATGCAACATTTATGTTCTATAATAGAGTAATTTAACATTATAAAAATTGTATGATGAACGTGCCAACACATACCTGTACGGGCATGTCGCAGCAAATAATGCTGGCATGGCTTCTCTGAGACCACCGTCAATTAGTTGAATTTTTTTTAAATAATATTTTTTTTGCTAGGAATTACAGAAATAATATCAAAAATTAAAAAATTACAAAAATAATACCCTGTCGTGCGTCCAACGCACGAAAATAGGGTAGTCGTGTGTTGAACGCACGAAAACATGGTAGTCGTGCGTTGAACGCACGAAATAGAGTAGTCGTGCGTTGAACACACGACTATTAATAAAAAATGATTTTTATTAGTAGACATACGCGACTACTAATAAAAAAATATGATTTTTACTAGTAGTCCTACTTCAACGCACGACTACTAATAAAAAAATAATTTTTACTAGTAGTCTCACGTTCAACGCACGACTACTAATAAAAAAATAATTTTTTTACTAGTAGTCTTACATTCAACGCACGACTACTAGTAAAATTTTGATTTTCCCCATGCAATTTTTGTTTCTCAATTTTTTTGGATGGATTGCCATTTTAGGTTTTGTTATGTTTTCTGACGTAAGAAATGCAAAAATAGGGCATTTGCAAAAACGGTCCTGTTTTGAATGCCAATTCTAAAATCGGTCTCTTTTTCTAGACTCTGCAAAAAACGGTCCTTTTTGTTGAACTTGAAGCTGCCGGTAGGTCCTCTTTTGAGATGTCATTTACTAAAGGCTATTTTTTTGAATTAAAAAAAGAAATCCTTTGAAAAACAGGAAAAGACCCGGTCTGCCCCTGCTCTGTTCTCCTTCACCCGTTGCGTTCTGTTCGTCTACCTCCCTCCTTTCTCTGTCTCTCGACTATCTGCTCTCCCTAACCCTAAAACCCTATCCGATCCGGCGGCGCGCGGCTAGGCTAGTGAAGGTGCGCGCGGCATAGCCAGGGTGCGGCGCGGCGCGCGCGGGCGTCGCCTGGGCCCGGCGAGCGGGGGAGGGCCTGGGCGCGGCGAGCGCAGGCGGCTAGGAGCGAGCGCAACACGGCCTGCGACTGCCTAGGCGCGGCGCGGGCTGCCTAGGCGCGAGGATCGACGATTTGGGCGCAAAGCAGAAGGCGCGAGGCTTTAGGGAATTTCAAAGAAAACATAACAAAGATGAAACCGTAGGGATTTGTATTGCAATTGTATCGTACTTGCATTGTGTTTTATTGGTGAGTAAATTCAACTTCAAATTTTTTTTGTTGCATTTCTTACGTAAGAAAACGTAACAAAACCTCGTATAAATGGCAATCATCCAAAAAAATTGAGAAACAAAAATTGCATGCGGGAAAATCAAATTTTTACTAGTAGTCGTGCGTTTGAATGTAAGACTACTAGTAAAAATTATTTTTTATTAGTAGTCGTGAGACTACTAGTAAAATTATTTTTTTACTAGTAGTCGTGCGTTGAACGTAGGACTACTAGTAAAATCATTTTTTATTAGTAGTCGTGTATGATCCTAATAAAAATTATTTTTTTATTAGTAGTCGTGCGTTCAACGCACGACTAACTCTATTTTCGTGCTTTCAACACACGACTACCATATTTTTCATGCGTTCAACATACGACAACCCTATTTTCGTGCGTTGGACGCACGACAGGGTATTATTTTTGTAATTTTTCAATTTTCGTTATTATTTTTGTAATTCCCAACAAAAAAATATTATTTTAAAAAAAATTCTCAATTAGTTCTTCTATGAATTCAGAGAGAACGGGGCGGGAATAGCAGGAATTGGTGCCAAAACATGCGGTTGGGTGAGAGGAGCAGGAATGGAGGGCCACCAGTGGGTCCTCGAAAATTAACGATACAGACTAATATTGCTGGTCAAGAAGTAAGAATCCCGTGGAACATGCTCAATCATCATATATATTAAATTTTCCAAAAAAAAAGCATAAAACAAAGAAAAGAATACGTCTTACATATGTCAATTTAGTATACGTTTAAGAAATGAACCTTAACAGAGACAAAAGACATTATGAAGAAAAGCCAAGTTAACTTAATACAAATATAATCTCATTCGATCGTGTGCAATGCATGGGGTTGATGTGCTAGTATTTGTTAATGAACTGTTGTCAATCGAGTTGACGGGTCCTTTGCCCGCAGTTTCTGGCACCGTGGGATGAATCTATCCTATCCATCATATTAGACAGTAGCACAAAGTTAACTTTGTGCTTCCCTTTTCCTTACAAGTGGTAATAATTAAACTGTTTTCACACGGTAGCTGCTCTGTGCTGCTGAGTGTGGAACAAGGTACGACCAAGACACCGGGCCACCAGCGGGTCATTGAAAATTAGCGATACAGAACCAATAAACTGCTCTGTGCTTCTAAGTGGAGGATTAGGTGCTCCAGTGCAAATTAATTAAACTTAGTGCGCACATGTAAGTTGAAGGTATCTCTCCGCATTGACGTTCAAACCAGGCGTTCCGGTCATTGCTTGCATTAGTTGACTAGTATATGTCATTGGTAGCTCGGTAACATGTGTAAAGCATGCGGCTTTAAACTGCTCCTCGCTCATAGGTGCACGAAAAGAGTAAGGGAACTTTTTCCGTACAAGTGGTGATATGTATCCCTTCATATACTTCAGAAGCATGTCGTTTGTGACATTGATACGGTCTCCAAAATACAACTTTGACTAATACTTTTGCTATGAAATATTTAGAAAATATAGTCAAACTATACTATTTCAAGGTGAACACACTCATATAATGTTCACATTACAAACATCAATGTCAAAGAATTTATTTGTAGTTCAAAGTTTAAAATCTTTGACAGAGAATATATCATAAACTACATCCTTTTGAAGTATGAAGGGAGTAAACTGTTTTCACAGGCTAGCTGCTCTGTGCTGCTGAGAGCGGTGTATTAGGTATAACCACGGACACGAGGCCACCAGTGGCTCCTCGAAATTAACGATACAGAACTAATATTGCTGGTCAAGAAGTAAGAATCCGTGAACATGCTCAATCATCATATATATTAAATTTTCCAAAAAAAAAAGCTTAAAACAAAGAAAATAATACAGTCTTACATAGTCAATTTAGTATACGTTTAAGAATGAACCTTAACAGAGACAAAAGACATTATGAAGCAAAGCCAAGTTAACTTAATCCAAATATAATCTCATTCGATCGTGTGCAATGCATGGGGTTGATGTGCTAGTATTTGTTAATGAACTGTGTCAATCGAGTTGACGGGTCCTTTGCCCGCAGTTTCTGGCACCGTGGGATGAATCTATCCTATCCATCATATTAGACAGTAGCACAAAGTTAACTTGTGCTTCCCTTTTCCTTACAAGTGGTAATAATTAAACTGTTTTCACACGGTAGCTGCTCTGTGCTGCTGAGTGTGGAACAAGGTACGACCAAGACACCGGGCCACCAGCGGGTCATTGAAATTAGCGATACAGAACCAATAAACTGCTCTGTGCTTCTGAGTGGAGGATTAGGTGCTCCAGTGCAAATTAATTAAACTTAGTGCGCACATGTATGTTGAAGGTATACTCCTATATATAGCTAACGAGGGACACATCCGGACAGTCGGCATCCCGTCTCACTCTGGTCCGAGCCTTGAAGCTAGCTAGCTGGAGAGTATGGCAAGCGCGGAGGCAAGCCAGGGCAGTGGCGGCGATGGTAACAAGTGGGCACGGCTCCGGCCGCCTAAGTATGGAAAGTACATCACGATTTTGAGCATCGATGGTGGCGGGATGCGCGGGCTCATCCCGTTGGCCATTCTCGCTTCCCTTGAGCAGAAGCTCCAGGTATGTTCATAAACCACTATCTATTCATTCTAAGGATACTGTGTGTTCTAGTACTCTTGATCTTTGATAGTTGGAGATTGGATCTCGAGCAGCATCTCGACGAGGACGAAGCCCGGATAGCGGACTACTTCGATGTGATTGCAGGCACGAGCACGGGCGGCCTCATCGCAGCGATGTTGGCAGCCCCAAACGAGAACGGAACGCGCCCAAAATATTCAGTCATGGACATCAAGAGTTTCTATGAGCAGGAGGGGCGTAAAATCTTCGGTAAAGGTAGGTATATGTGCCGCTGCTCGATTCGTCCGACAGTCATCTATTCTATTCATGGGTCCCATGTGTGTCCAACAGTGTTATTTGAGACTCTAGTGGTCATGGACAATAGTACTGTTAGTGTGGGTCCCACATTTACTGTTCATGTACCTATATGTTGCGGTACTGTCCGTACTGTATTTCTTTTTGGATGCTAGCCTGGGTTTCCTGATTTTCGATCTACCGATAGTTTCAGTTCACCAGCTGACTCCCGGGAACCTGACTATCTTCCTTTTGGATCTCCCTTCACAGAAACCTTCTCCACTACTTTAGGTGGTCCACGTACAAACGCGATGTCCTGCGCGAAAAGATCGTGGAAAAGGTGGGAGGGCTGACCTTCAGCAACACCTGGTCCAGGCTCGTGGTGCCGACGTTCGACATCAAGAGGCTAGAACCTGTCATATTCACCTCGTTCGAGGCTCACAGACAGGACTGGTTGAAAGAAAAGAAGCCGTCTCTGGAGGATGTCTGCATCGCCACGTCAGCCGCCCCCACCTACTTCCCGCCGTACAAATTCGAGTCCAGATTCGATGATGGTAGTATACGGTCTGAATTCCACCTCGTCGACGGCGGCTTGGTCGCTAACAATCCCACCATGGCTGCCATATCAAGGGTCGCCTACGAGGTAGCGCAGGGAAATAAGGACTTCAAAAGCTGGATGGATTATGGAAAGTGCATCGTCGTCTCCCTCGGGACAACCTATGCCAAAGAAAGGGATACGTGCCTGAGAAGGAATGTACGAGTTGGGGTGACTTTTATTGGGCTAGACAAATCATCAACATGTTACTACTGCATGCTAACGAATTTATGACCAACTTGAACGTCGCCATGCTCTTCCACAGTCACGGAGCACTCAAGAACTACCTCCGCATCCAGGCTAGGGTAAGTACACGTGTATATAGTAATAAGTTCATATCAGCCAACCGAAGGACTCTTTTCTCCTCCAAGTGTGTATTTATTTTTTATTAAGTGACATATCTGCTTTCTACTCCCTACAACACGTATCTGCAGGATGGTCCTTCAAACGGCCCGAGGTGGAAATGGACGACGCGAGTGAGCGCAGTATCAAAAAGCTGAACAAAATCGGTGAAGATCTGCTGCAAATGCCGCTGGCTAGGATGAACATGACCTCGGGGACGTACCGGTACGTCGATGCTATGCATGTACAGGAAGGCGTGGAGAACCCAGATGCCAATCACCGCAGAGACAATCCAGACGAAATCACCAAAGACGTTTATCCGTATTGGAATTTACCACCTCAAACGATGATGAACTCTCGGTATTCGCCAAGAAGCTGTCAAAAGAGCGCAAACGTCGCCGTCAAGCAGAGCAGGAGGGAGGACAAGGAGCGGAAATTGGAGAAGAAGAATTACTATTTCATGAAGAAGCAAAAAAAGAATTAGAAGAACGCACACTGTGAGTGTGTCGTTGCTCCTTTGCTGGATTGTCGCTGTTGAATAAACTTGTTTGCCTTCCCATCCTCTCCGAGGTTGAGGATGAGGCGTCTGGTGTGGCTTGATGATTGGTCCCTGAAAATGTCGTCGCTGGTACTGCTTGCCCCGTGTGATCTTTGGAGCTCTGTTGTGTGTTTTCTTGCCTTCTTATTGAGTTCTTGTGGTTCTTGTCCCGGTTTACAGGTGGCCGGTGTAACTTGCACACTCTCAGGTTTGTCATGTCGTCAATGTTGTTTTTGTTCTATGACTTTGTGTCGCGTACCTGTTCATGCCGAACAAATGTACTCTTTCTTCTAATGGAATGTTCATGTGGCCTCGAGTATTCTAGTGTACCCACCGTGCGAAGGCGTTCTCTCGGAACTCACTTTGGTGGGGTTTTCATTCGTTTTGCTCCAATCCCTCTGTTTTAAAATAAATAAGTGTTCTTTGAATATTCAAATTTTATCCCACAAATAGGATTTTTTATAGCATCTAAAAAGAGACCTATATAGTTAAAGCGGCACCAAATATCAAGAAAAAATGTATCACAAAACGACGGAGGAGTAATATAAAATGGTTAATTGTCAAGTGGCAAGTGGAACGGGTTCTCTCCGCAACCCACATATACCCGCCCCGCAAAATCTTTTTTTTTTTGAGCCTCTCAAACTGAGTACAACTGTATATCTGTTCGTGTGCGTACACACGCACTCACTCCACAACTCACACCAACACACACCCACGCACACAACCAGCCCTACAGCTACACACAGCATCAACGACCGCGTCCTTCGAAAGATCATCAGAATCACCAGGATCCGATGCGCGACGAGGGACGTCGCACTCCCTTTGTGGCTCCACGCGTGAGAGGCACCTGCAGATTATTATTGGAGGATAAAACCTCCGGTGAGAACACGGGAGTTCGGTCCCTGGGACTCGAACTCGCGCGGGCTGCGCGAACACCATCGCAGCTAGCCACCCGGAGCAACCCGGTTCTCCGCAAAATCTGCCTTTGTGGCGCTTGCGGCCTAGTCAATCTGAAAGTGGGCGCGTGCCGGCCCGCTTCCTGCAAGGCCCGCCCCACTAAAAACGCTCTTGCGGTTGTAGCGGCAGCCCGCTCGATTGTTGGCGGCGCGAAGTGGGCGCGCACTAGGCCCGCTGGGCTTTGCAAGCGCGACCGCAACAGTCTGCAAACGCTCGCTTACCCGCTACGCCCGCATACACAAGAGTCGAGTAACCCTAGTACTGTCGACGCCGGCGCCGCCGCACCGAGGTCCGGCTGCTCCACAGTCGCCTCCGTACCAGGAACCTCGCCATCAACGTGTGGTCAATTGCACCGGGCGCCGCCGAACTGGGCGATGATGGATGGGGCAAGCACCTCCTCCTCCCCCTCATGAAGAACTCTGCGTGCCTCCTCGTTCCCGTCGCCGCTCGTGCACTGCGCCACCATGGCTGCTCCGATGTCTGATGCCAGCGCCTCCTTCCTTACGACACACGCTCACACCATGAGGTAAGAACCGGTGGTGCCTTTCTGTCCTGTTCTTGATTCATGTAAACAGAAAAAGATCACCCATCGATGTGCCACTGCTTGACTGCTTGCTGCATGTTACAATTTCTGCCATGGCTTTTGGTTACAAGAGGAAGACTGAGATACCTAGGAATGTGTTGCGGAAACCAGGCTGGTGTCCAGCATTTAGACATTCTTTTTATTATAGAATAGACTGCATTTAGACATTTTCTCATGTTTCGAGTGAGTTGTGATTTTATTTTTCTTGTTTCCTTTAGTTACACCTTGTGCATGCAAACACTTGTAGCTTTTCCAGCCAACTAGTGGTCAGAATTTGTGCATGTTATTGTTGAGCTGCAAGGAAGCAGCAAGGAATTTGTGCATATCTTACAAACTGTATAAAGGGTGCTTTTATGTATAACCACCGAAGGAGAAGCAAGGAAGCGGTATACACAAACAAGGGATGTGAACTCGTTGGTTGCAATGCCATTTTAGCAGTAATACACGTTGCCCTGCCAGAATATCTATGGACTGGAGCTGGTACGCCCGAGCTGACTTGCGGCAACTGCTACATTTCGGAGGCCAGTGAAGGAGCCGGCAGTTTATCAGTGACTATAGAAGCAGTTTATCAACCGGAACTGTTGAGGCTTTACTGTGCCTCCAAGATTGGTTTCAGGCTGCAGGGTCATCTTATTCTCACATCTTGTCAAGTACAAATTTGGATGCTGATGATGATGTTGATCTCTAATAAGTTAGGTCAGTAACAAAACTCTTTGCTCAGTTATTAGTCAAAACGATGCTTAAGATTCTAGACTGTTTTCTTAACGTAGCAATCAAATTTGATATATTGTTTGTTGTTTGCTAATTCATTTTCCTGTACTAATCTGTCCCAAATGCATGTCATTTAGGCTCCTGTGATGCTGGTCCTTAGTTCTGTTTGGAAAAGGAGCTGAAGAATGGTTCCAGGAGCAGTGGATGGTGATGAGGCTAAAAGTTACAAAGGTACATTTTGTTTATGCTTGCATTGGTTGTTTTTTGTACTAAACACTACGAGAAAAAGAATCTGCAACACCCTACAAATTACTGGTTTAGTGGCTTTGGATGCATTTAAGATCTGTTGTTACTTTGGATTAATCTAGGAGTTGTTAAGGACCTGTAAGGAGCATTTAGGATTTGTGTCATTTGGAATAATCTATAGGGAGATGTGTCAGAAAAGCAAGACATTACATTAATATTTGGGTATGACTTTTGTTCTGTTTGCATGAGTTTGACATACTTTCACATACATGGTTATGGAAAAGGACTGAAGATTAATTGCAACATTGGACGTCAAGTGGAGATTAAAGAATGAGTACTGCTTGCTGGATGTTGTAGGAGTATTAGTTATGTGCTAGTTAGAGATTTTTTGTAAAAAAAATTGCCTGTGCACTTGCTATGTACCAGGGTCCATGTATATTACTTATATTTGTTCTGCCGTGAAGCTAACGTCACGGACGTTCCAGCACCTTTGGTTAAGCTAACGCCATGAAGATGCTTTCTAGTTTGATTAATATGACATATAAGTAAATATTTGTTGTTGTATTGTTGGTTTCTGGTCGATCCTGACCAGATCGATATGTATGCTATTCAAATGAAGCCATGTAACAGCAAGCAGCCAAGTAAGCAGTGTGTATTCATACTGTAGCTGTGTAGCGGCAAGTGGGCTATGCGGATGTTTGCGACGCCTGCAAAACCACACAGTGTTGCCCGCTAAGCCCACTGGGATTAAGTGGACATAGCTGTGACAACCCGTGTCACTGTAACCAACCCCTGCCAGTATCACAAACTGAAAAACCAATTCAAATTCGAAATCAATAATTCAAACTTAAAACCAATGCTTGTGAAGGAACTCAAAAATTTCAGTAAGAACTTGAGCCAACCAAAATCCTGTAGATAGCCTTCTGAGATCAGAATTTAGGAGAATTTTTGGTGATTTTAGAAATTCTTTTGGATGCCCAAATAAATCTCCAAGCTGAAAAGTACCCACTTTGACCAGCTGGCATTTGCATTCCTTTGGAGTCCAGATGTGCATGTTGCCAGTTGATAGATCTTTTAAAGACCTTTCCAAAGAGACCAAGTTTGCGAATTTGGAGCTCATTTGCTACTCCAATTTGTGTGCACAAACTTGGGCAAAATCAGAGTTTGAATAATTCGGGAAAATGAGAAGATGCCGTGGCCCCGCATGTCAGCCCCTTCGGCCCCACGCCGCATCACCGGTTGGGCGTCGCCGGCGGTGCTTTGCCACGTGGTCGCCGACGACGGGCGCGCCTCCGCGCTCCCCGCTCCCCGGCCGCGGACGCACTCCCCTTTTATGCCGCTCCCGCCCGGTCTCTCTCCCTCTCGCAAACCCTAGCTTCCTCTTCCATTTCCGCCGCGCCCTCCCTCGCCGGTGTTGAGCTCGCGCCGCCGACGAGCCGTCCCGGCCGCGCCTCCTCCACTCCGGCTCCGCCGAGGCTTCCCCAATCCGCCATGGCGCCACCGCTTGGTCTTCCGCCGTGAGCAGCCCGGGCCGAGCCCATCGTCTTCGTCGCCGGCCGTCGAGCCTCATCCCGCTGCCGTCGAATCCGTCCTTTCCGGTGAGCCTCGCGCCCCTCTTTTGCTCGGTGAGCTGCGCCGCTTGCTTGCGCGCCTCCCTAGCTCACTCCTGTGCTCTATCCGCAGCTCCGTTCGCCGGCGTCCCCTTCTTCCCTCCGCCGTCGCGACCGCCGCCAACCTCTCCGTCGACGACCTCATTCCGGGCCTCGTCTTCGACGACACCATCGACCGGGAGCTAGATCTCGTTTAGGTGAAGCTCGCACGCCTGTCCGCTCCCTCCCTCTCTCTCTGTACTGCGCGCGCGACGTCACCGACGTCGTCTCTCGCTCCGCCGCTCGCCGCCGGCATGCTCCGCTCGCCGCCGTCGAGTGCTTCTCCCCCTGGCCAGTTCCCCACCGCCTGCTGATGCTTCCGGTGCCCTCAGTTGGCCATTTGGCCGTCGGAAAACGCCTTCCGGCGAGAGCGCCGGCCTTCGGCCCAAACCGGCCCAAGTACCCTCAGCCCAATCCAGCCCAGCTCAGTGAGCCCAAGCCCAATCCAGTTCGGCCCACCTACGGTTTAATTCTTTTTCCGAAATTGTTTTAATCTCAGAAATTCCAGAAAAGCTTCAATAATTCGTAATAAATCGAAATAAAATCAAAAAAATGCAATTTTGTTGGGTTCCTTGTGATCAGATCTACCCAACGAAATTGTCAAACTGAACAAAAGCATTTCGCTGTTTTCTGTAAAATTCCTTAAGTGTTAAATCTTGTATAATCTTAATTATTTCTCTGTTAATCTTTAAATCTTTAACTCTGCGTGCTGATAACTAAACTGATAACACACTTATAGAGCATTTTTCTACTCTCATTTTATGTCTAATTAATTTCTAATGATTATTTAAGCGGCTGTCCTAATTAAATCGTTACAATTAATCCTTAAAGCAATAAATCTTCAAACTTCACAGTAAATTACTTCCAGCGGTACTTGACTCCAGAAAAATGCCACTGGACATAAACTAATTTTTGAAAATTAATTAATCTAATTAACCAACTTAAGTTAATTTAATGTAATTAACTTAAACAAGAGTCAAGAAGAAAATATTTCAGACCAAGTAATTAACTTAATTAAGCACTTACAGTGTAAATGACTGTCATGTTAATTAATTCAATTGCATCATGTCATTGCACCTAACATGCATCACCTTGTCATCTCGTGTAGTTCCAGAGGAGACCCGAGCCGTTGGACTTCCAGCTCCCGGAGCAGGTTCCGGAGGAGCAGCAGACTGACCCCACTACTGACTTGTGCTAGTATCGTCCCTGAGCCAGGCAAGCCCCGGTGCATGCCTACCCTGTTAGATTTTTATTTTCTCACTTGGTTGGAGCTAGTAATTGTTTGTGCATTAGGTTTATTAGGAGTTGATGTGAAACCATAGAACTGCATTAGGATTACCTTCCTATCCTACCTTGTGTCCTATTTTGTAGCAGTTGGTTCAAGGTTATCGTGAGAATCTGCTATGCTTATTGGCTAGTATTCGGTAGAAGACGAGTGGTAGATCCCACTCGCAAGATAGGATTTACCCTGGAATGTACTAGCAGAATTTTAGGTTTGTTGCAGACCAGATGGCGATGTTTGATAGGATGGTTGGAGAAGGCTGGGCCTTCACGGTGGTAGCCCCGTCTGTGTCGATTAAGGACCGTTCGTTGTCGGCCCTGTTGAGCAAGTTCGAACGTACTGATCACATGCTAGTGTTTTATGGGCCTAGTAAACCTAGTAGCCTGTGACGCTCTGGAGGTCTAGCGGATACTTACACTTTCTATCATGGTACTTGGGAGAGAAGGGATGCCTCCCAATCGGGGCGTACGTCTGGGACGGGGACCCTGCGGGAGGGCCTTTCTCGGGAGGTGTGAGACCCAGCCAGCACTAGGGGGGAACAGCGTAAACGGTTGCCGCATAGACTTTTGGCGTGTGCGTCGTGTGGTCAGGTTTCTCCTGCAGGATGTACATCGATGCCGCCGCTCTTGGAAATGAGCACCCACTTGTTCACTGCGCCACATCGTAGTGTGATTATGGATGATGATGATGATGATGGTGATGCTAGATTATTACTGTTATCTTTATATCTCATTTTATACTGTTGTTATCTGATGTATTGTTACCCTATAAAGTTTTAGAGATAAGTGCACTGTTTTATTGGTTAAGTACTTAATTGGAAATAAAACTTGAAAGTAAGGACCAAGTAATTAGTTCGCTTTTATGCAAGTGAGTCAGCCTACCCCTTGTAGCCCTTGCATACTAGGAGTCGGCTGTCGTTAGCCACGTTGACGGGTAAGTCTTGCTGAGTATTAGTTGCTCAGGGTTTGGCTATTTATGTTTTTGTGCAGGTATCGTTTTTGCTTCCGCTGTTGCTTGGTGGAGTTTCTCAACAGGTCCACATCGCAGGGCTTCGATGTGCGGCCTTTGTATCGTCGAGAGTAGTAGTTGTTTTAGGTATCCTTAGACTTCCGCTGTGCTACTCACGTGTTTTAAATTTTTGAGACTTGTAATATCTTAAAGAAGTAAACATTTGTGCTTATTTATGTAATGTACTGTCGTGTCCGTTCACCGGCACTTCCGACTCGATCCTGTGAAAAGCGGAAACGCTACAGCTGGCATCAGAGCCGTGTTGGGACAGTACATCATATAAATGGCCTATTTTCGAAAAGCTAACCACGTTGCGAGTGAGGAACGAAAGCCCTAGTATAAGGATGTTAGATTATCAGGTGGTAATAGGAGCTGTTTGTTTACTTTCGTAACGACGCACCGACGTCCAGGTAAGACGGTAAGTAACATGCATGGCTCAGGCGATTACGAGTTTGAATCGTGTAGATTGTGGGGTTTATAGGAGGAGGCGAGATGGTGTTGAGATGTGATTTGAGATGTGGTTGAGCCATGCATTACATTTCTGTTATATGCTGTCCATCGGCGGGTGATAGATGGACGTCACCTGTGTTGGTTGCTTGAGGTGGCTATGTATGTTTTCTTGCAGTTACACTAACTTGCGTGTAGATCGTTTAGAAACGTGCATGAGTACGACTTAGTTGCCACCGCTGTCTAAGGCCTGCTATACTTGAGCAAATTTTCTTTTTGTGAGGACGTACAGGACGAGCATGCATAGCATGTAAAACACTTCAACGAAATTCAGATCACCCAGAAATTTCTGACTGACTAAGCAAATTCAAAATTTTGTAACTCCTAAACCACCAGGTCAAATTCAGTGAACAAACCCAATCTGGAAAGATTACAACTTAATCTTGAAATCACCTTCAGACCTCAGCTCGAGTTTCTGTCCCTAACACCTTCAAATCTGTCGCTCAAAGTGGAACCTGTTCTGCCGTCAGCTAGTTTTCAGAATCTGTCAGTTGTCTTCAAAAATCGATATCTCCTGTTCTACTGGTCCGTTTGAGGCATTTGAACACTCTTTGGAAAGATATCGAAGTTTTCTACAACTTTGGTTTCTAAAGTTTTTCTGTTTGACGCCTCCAGAAGTGCCGGATTTCAGTTTTATGACTACTGCTCGCAGTGGAGACAGCTTTCCGTCTGTCGATTTGAAAGCCTGTTGCTCTCTTGCTTTTGCTTGAATGGCCATGTGTAGCTGCTTGCTACGACCGTCCAGAAGCCTCTTGCCATGTTCTAAATTTTCTTGAGCATGGTTCCTCTTCAAGGGTGAATTGTGACGTTTTCGTTTCATGTTCCCCGCAGATGGCTGAGCCCGTGGAATACGATGGTAACGATTGAATACTTTCAACTTGCCTCATCAGGCCAGGCTTTCCTACTATGCTTTGGCATGTTCTCCAGAACTTTGGTTACACGGAGCCCCCTATGTACGTGGGAAAGCAAATCTGGATTGGAGAAGAGACCTCGTGCACCGTCCATGTGGCCATTCCAGAGACACCGACATACCCGGCTTGGGAACCCTAGACCGTGAGCGTCAATGGAGCAAACCTACATGATACTTGGGATGTTGCTGGTCTCACAGCTCTCACAAAGTTCTGCAATGACCACTAGAGAGAGATGGAAGGGACACCATTTGCTCTCCTGCCAGTTAATGACCGAACTAATCCTGATTGGAGACGTCGCATGAGTATGCTACTGGATGTCAGGCACCCACAGCACGGTCCATACTTGGCCGTGCCAGTGTCCTACTCAGTAGCACTGCATGACCTGCATCGTAAGCGAGAAGGAGAGATAAGCATGCATCTGAGGGCGATGAGACTCAGCAATGCACGAGAAGAAACTAAGGATGCTCTACTTGATATGAGAGATACCAAGATTGTTGAGCTGGCACTACAAGTGCAGAACCGAGACAACCAGATCGCGGAACTTATTGAAGAACGAGAGGCAGCCCAGCAGATGGTCCAACAGCTAATGGCGGCCCAAGTTCCACCTGTTCCACCTGCAGAGCAAGTACTAGCAGACGCCATCGACCTGCAGCATGGAGAGCAACTGGACAGTGAGGAAGATGCTTGAGTGGTTGTAGTTGCTTCGACCAGATCCATCGTGTAGTGTGTTGCTTAGATGTTTTGTAGCTGTTTGGTTGGAGCTAGTGTCGTAATACCGTAGCTAGGCGCGCGATCTATTGTGTTGGTGTTGTAATCTTAATGTTGTACCGAACTACGTGTTGATGTCCTATACGATCTTGACTTTCTTCGATGGATGATGATGTGTTTCCTATTGAGCCTAGCCCTTTTGTCTTTGTTATGATCTCTTCTGCACCTTTTCTATCATATTTATGTGGAACCCTTCGACTTGCCGTTGTTTTACACTAAGGCACACAACAACATCCTTTCTAAATGCCTCAACCTTAATCAATCAACCAGGAATACATAATTCAGTTATTCACCAAATGCCAAATCCAGAAAACAAAACGTAGACTAATTAGTAAGCACTACATCACCGTGCTCCAAATCAAACAGCTCTACTCGGTTAAACATTGCTCCAACATACCCTAGCATAGAGGAACAAACTGAAATTACTCAGCCGCCCCAAAATTAAACCTCTAGTGATCAACATAGGTTCTAGCGTGCCCAAGGGAAATCTAATTCAAGCCCTAGGGAAGCAAGAGGAACAATCAGGACCAAAGCGGAATTATTACCAGCAAACAATCAGGGGCGGGGGGCCCCTAGTTGTAGTAGAGCTCGAGGCCCATTCCGTCGTGGATCTCGTAGTCCTTGAGGGTGATGTGGTCCTTGTAGATGTTGTACCGCTTCTGGATGCGGATCTTCTCGGGGCGCGACCCCGTCTGCGCCGCCACCAGCTTCTTGAGGTCGCCGATGGTGTCGTCCTCGTTGCACTTGACCCGCACCTTCTTCCCCAGCCGGTCGTTCAGCACCACCTCGATCATCTTCGCTCCCTAGCGCTCCTCCTCCCCTGCACAGATCAAACTCTAGCCTTCTCGCCCAGGCGAGAGAGTTCCTTCGAATGGCAGTTGAGAGGAATGTGTCTTTCTTTTTTTTTTCTTTTCCTTTTTTTTTTTTACACCAGGAATGTGTCTTTCGGGGAAGAAAAGGAAGAAGACCTCGCGTTTGTACAGAAACTCGTGGCTGTAGTTTGCTGTATCCAGCCCGTCGTTTCGCAGATGCACGGTTCAGATTCCACGATAGCTCAGGCGACCAAGTCTCCGGTCCGGCATGTTTCTCCGAACAATCCAGATAAGGCACTTACAGGTCAACGCAGTTGTCTTCTTTGTCAATCACGTCAGCGCCAGCCAATGCCACGACCTGCTTACTGTGTCGCGAGTAGTATACATCTGCTGATCAAATAGCGTCATTGACTAGCATTGTGTAAGAGTTTTATCTCTCGCAAGCAAACACGACAAAACCCACAACTGAACCTATAGCACTGATCCGTGGCCGACGCGCGGACCGCCGACACCTTGAACCCGGCGACAGCCACTTCCTGGTGGTCGCGAACGGTGACAGCCACCGATCGATCGACGGCCTGATCATTTCGTACGTACGCTCCCCTCCTTCTCGATCGACAGGTTCGTTTGAGTTCGGGGCGAGGCCGATGAGCGCCGACGAGAGAGCGCGCGGTGCCCAGAGCCTGTCGGCCATCGATCGTTCGCCGCCTCGCCGGCGCTGGGCGGGGCGGCCCGTCACGTGCGTCGTGTCGACGATCTTCGTTACCCTTACATTGCGTTGGAGCACAGGATCCCCTTCGTCTTCTACTGGATACAAGACGGCAGTATAGTTCGCCGCATACTACCACTGCTTCCAAGGCTACGAGCAGCTCGTCGCGTCACACGTCGCCGATGACCTGGCGTGCGTACGAGGTGAGCCTCCGATCCTCTGGCTACGTCCTCTCACTCTCTCAGCATCTGTGATCTTCCAGTCCTTCCTTGCGGATTCCACCGGGACTGAGCATTCGAAAGCTAGCATCGATCGACTGCTTGCGAGCAATATTCGAGCACATCAGGCCGAGTGAAATGCCGAATGGTCTTGTGAACACGCTCGATCGACATGCTGGAAACCACCGCGCTGCACATATTGATGCAACCGATGGTTCCTCACATGCAACAAATTGATGCAACCGAGGATCGATCGAGTCCATTTTTTTTCCTTTTTCTTTTTACAAGCAGGAGAAGGGCTACATGATCAGTGGCTCGATGCGCAGCCCTACTGGTGGATGGTGTACATGTCGTATGGGAGCAAGTGGAAGAGGTATTGCAGGGCTGCCATGCTTGCTTTCGGCCATACCTGACTACCTGTGGGTACGGTGCTGCGAAAAGATGGACGCAAACAGCGCGGGGCGAAGCTAGAGCTAGCATGATGGTGGTGCCAAATATGCAAAGTTAGTTTATGATTTATAGGAGATAACCATAGACTGAAGGAGGTGCACCAATGGTCAAATTATGGTGATTATCACTGAAATTTCGATTTACCCTGGTGCATGTAGACCAGGAAGTTGTACCTAGCTTCATAAAGAGGTGGAAAGTTGTTTAGCATAGACCTGTTATTTGGAACAAAGAATGATCATAGACATGTGTGATCGGCTCACTAGCGAAGCTAGATGGAGCTTCCCTGGTACATGTGGCACCATATAGTCAGGCTTTGAACTAATTTACTTATGTTTTGAGCCTTTGGACAACTATTTACTTCATTGTTTGTACATGTGCCACCATTGTCAGGCGAAGCTAGGCGAAGCTAGCCTAGCTTCGCCCCTCATCAGCTAGAGGTTATTTCCCACCCATCAGTGCTTCGTCACACATTGTGGGTGGAACTCTACATTAGAAGCAACGACATTAGGTGCGAACTATGGTCACAGTGCCAAATTGGTCCATCGAAAAAAAGAAACAGTGCCAAATTGGTATGATCAAGCACCCAATGCTCTCACCTGGTGGAAGAGTGGGGAATTCGACTTCAAGCAAAGCGTGATGATGAGGGGTTGCAGAGTTGGCAAAGTGCACTGAGATAGTAATCGGTGACTGTAACAATGGAAGGAACATAAGTGAAAAGGTGAACACTTTAAAAGGCAATGTACAGAATGGCGTGAAGGTGGGCTTGTTGAATTAAGCCTTCAAAATTCGTCATGGCAATGCAAAGAAAAACCTAACTCAAGATCGACACAGAGAGCTCCACTTGATGAGTGTGACTATTGTACATTGCTATACTAATTGTTTCAAATATTGAATTTATATGACTGGCCATGCACTGCTTACTTGTTCTGATGAGTTTGAAATTGCTCTAGTGCACAGACATGATCCATCGGAAAAAGTGTTAGATTTATGATTTTGTATATAAACCTGATGAGAAAAATATTGTTTTGTTTTCATTAGGTTAAGAATACACATTCAATATTTGTGATCCAGTTTGGTTATTGGCATGCGGATGCTTTTCCTGGAGTACCATGAAAACTCGGAATCGGAAGGATGGACCAATGTGATTGGCACAACTAATTTATGTTCTAATAAACACATGCGCAAGGGTTGGTTGTAACTTCTTCCTTAGAGAAATCAAAAGTTATTATCAAATCCACATAAACAAGTAGGTATTTCAAGCTGTACAAAAAGTAAATAATTAATCCTTAACATGAATGAGAGAGAGGTGGTCAAGAGAGTTTATGGCCAGTCGGCTCATGGATCGAGAAAGCTGATAGGCTAGGTGGATGGGTGGGATTGAAGTAGCCAACAAATGAACAGTAAAAAGAACAAGACATATATAGCAAATCAGGTTAGCATAAGTTCAATCAAGCATCATCTAGTGACGGTTCAATCTAGTAAAATATCTTAAAGATAAAATGAGTTCTCAAGCTTTACTTATATGAAGCGCTTCTGCCATCCTAAGAACAATATAATAACTTATTCCAACAATACAAGTACTAACATACGACACAAAAATAAAATTTATAATTAATAAGACTTTGATATAGGATACAAGATACCTTCATTGGTAGACTCTAAACTTGATTGTCTATCCTCACTTGCCTCCTCCATCACATCACAACGTTTCAACTATTTACACAACATAATGCTAACTCATCTAGACACTCCCCTAAAACTTAAGCACATTGCAGATATTGAGAAATTATTATCCTTTGCATGCAATTTGCCATCTCAACACTCAATTTCAATTTCTTCAATAACTTCATCCAAATATTGTCTTTCGACGTGCATAACTACCATCCTAAGCACATTGTAATCACTTATTCCAAAAATACAAGTACTAAACATACGATTTAAAGATAAAATTCATAATTAATAAGACTTTGATACAGGCTACAAGATACATCATCTTTGTTGGCAGACTCTAAACTTGATTGCCTACCCTCACTTGCCTCCTCCATCTCGCCATAATGTTCCAACTATTTAAACAACATAATGTTCACCCATATAGACACTTCTTGCATAACAGGCTTTTTTAGTACAATTTTACAACATGCATGTATCAAATGAGCAGCACAACAAATGCAATGTTTCCAAGCTATCTTTCATACTCAAAGCATTTTATGTCCAGTCAAAAGAAGCCCAGACAAAGACTTTCGAGGTTATCAAATAAGCTCTTCTAATGGAAACTCCAAGCCATATCCTTGATTTATTAAAATATCTTCCTCAAGATATTTCTGTCTGGCGACCGGTGAAAAGACGGATATGGTCTTGTGAACACGCTCGACATGCTGGAAACCACCGGGCTGCAAGCCATCCGGCAACATATGTGGATGTTTTAGTTGTTGAACGGATGGTTCCTCACAACCGATCGGTCGAGGATCGAGTTTTTTTTTTTTTTTGGCAGCAGGATAAAGGCTGCATGTAGTGGCTCGATGCGAGCCATACTGGTCGGTGGTGTACAATGTACATGAAGCCATACGACATGTGCATGTCGTATAATAGCCATGTAACAGCCCAAATTTCAAGCCAAAATCAAAATGGAATAAAGATCGCTCTGATTTAAAATTTTGTTGAATCTTATCTTGCCATGAATTTTCAAAATAAAATTCATTAAAATAAGTTGAACTTAGTAGGATATGAAAATTTTGAAATATAAAATTGTGCTCAAGTGTTTGCTCTAATGAAAAGAACACTAAAAATTTGAACTTTTCGAATTTACAACAAATTAAAATAAATAGATGTTGAAGCCTAGAGAATTCACCTCGAATTTGAAATCTTGAGTTTAAATTTGCACAAATTTGAAATCTTGAGTTTAAATATGCATTTTGGATTTATGGTTTTAAAATTCCTTTGGGCCGAATCCACTTTTCTTTTCAGCCCAGCCGGCCCTCCCCATCCCTCCTCTCTTTTCTTTTCCACTTGCCGGCCCAGCCCGCCTCCCCTTCTTTTCTCTCTTTTCCGCCGAGTGGGCCGCTCTTTCTCATTTCTTTCTCTCTGGCCCAGCGCAGCCCGGCCCAGCCGACTCATCCCCTACCTCCAGTCTCTCTCTCTCTCTCTCTCGACACTTCCCGACGGCGCGCCGCCGTTCTTCTCCTCCCCTCCCGCTCCTTTCCACCTCAGCTACCCGGCCGCTGTAGCCATGCCTGCGTGACGCCATCCCTTCCAGTCTAGTCCCGCGGTCAAACGTGCGCAGTGCGGCGCCGCAACCTTTTCTCCGCATTCACACTCTCACAGCTCGCCGCCGACCTCCCCATCACCGTCCAAGTGTCGAAGACCTCGAATCGCCACCGTTTGGCTTGTGGCGCCGACCTGACACGCACTAGCTTGCCCACGTGAACTGCAGTGCGGCGCCGCAACAACTGACCACCAACTCACTTCTCTCCCCTTCAGTGCCAGAAATATCTCGCCGCCGGACCGGCGATATTTCTTGCGTGCCTCAACCTCTCCGACCTATAAATAGGCCCGCGCCTCATCTGCGCAACCCCTTGACACCACCGCTCCACCCCTCGAGCATCACCCTACCTCAATCGCCGTTGTTCCCCAATCTCCTCCAACGCGGTCGCGGGCCAAATCCGCCGCCGCGGAGCTTTGCTCGCCCTTGTACAGCGCGCGCTAGCTCGACGGGCTCTCACCGCCTCGCCCGCGCCCCTCCGCGCAGCTCGGTGAGTGCCGGAGCACCCTCCCCGACGAGCGCCACCTCCGCAAGCCGCGCTTCTCCGTCGCCAGCCTCCTCCGCCACCTCTCGGCCTCGGTGAACTCCCCATCTTCTCCGCTTCCTCCAGAACCTCCTCTCGTCGTCTTTGGCCTACCGGAGTGCCGGATAGGCCACTCCGCCGAACCCTAGCCATGGCGCCGCCGTCCTTCTCCTCGCCGGCCGCCACCTCACCCGCCGGAGCAACTCCCGCCGTCCATCTCGCGACGAACGGTCCAGATTACATACCCCTTCAGGGTATGTAACCGGTCCATGGTGGACCGGTGGACCACGGCACCCGACCGGTCCACGACTCTCGTGGACGTGGTCTATGGGGTTTTCAATAGAAAAATAAAATCCGAAATCCTAGAAAATCCCCAGCCTCTGCACTTTTACAGATACACCCCTCTAGTTTATTCAATTTCTATTAGCACCTGTCTTTTTACATAAACACCCCTATGCTTTCCCATATTACCTTTTAGTCCCTACCTTTTTACATCAAGGTCCTTCAACTTTTCCATAATACATATAGGCCCCTAGAACCTTTCTGTTTTTACAGATAAGTCCCTAGAAACCTTGCTGTAATTGCAAACAAGCTCCTAGAATCATTCAACACCTATATCTTTTCCATCCGAGCTCCGTTTTGAGCGATTCTTGCGCTCAAGCGTTCGTAGCAACGCGTAGTATCTTTTAGTACTGCTTTTAGAGCTCCACACCGGACCTACAAGTCATCAATACCCTAAGTTCCCCTCTCGCCAATAAATCTCATCTCGACGAATCACTCGCCGTCGTTTCCGTATAGCATAAATGTTCCTTCACCCTTTTAAGCGCTGAACCCAACCAATCTTGCCGTATCGTTCCACATCAAAGCATAGCAACCTCTCTTATCGCAACTAAGGTTCAACCCTAACATTGCTCAGCTGTTGATCAATCAAACCTAAACCCATATTGCCATCGACTGCCATCAAATCTATTTGATTTATCGATCTTGTTTATATGCGGTCTTTCTCTAAGTCTTATTGGAATTGTTGCTCATTGCTATTTCAATTGCAACCATGCATTCATATCATGCAGACATGCCTAGATTTTATACGCCTCTGCATCTGCACATCCTTTCCCCGAACCATCCATGTTCTTTAATAGAAATAACTTAAGTTTTATATAATAGATACGCACGCAATCACCATAATAAAGCATGTGCATCTCATCATCCTCACCCTGAAGTTTCAGTAAATAAAATTTCATGCCAAACCCTGCATCTTTCCTCTTTTAAGAGAACTTAGATAATTAATAGTTTGTCTAGGTGAATATGGCCCTTATAAGGCCATGAATAAAACTTGTAATAACTAATCTTTCACAAATATATATGCATTGCATAAACATAGCCATTTTTCTTGGAGCTTTATCGATTCTTTTGGAGTTAATTGGATCTTGTTGGTTCTTTTCGATCTTTATTTCTTTTGCGGTAGTTATTTATACGTTATATTTCTATGCGCTAGCTTACGCGAGATTCGAGGAAGAGCCAGAAGAATTCAAGGAAGATCTAGAAGGTCCAAGCTTCGAGGATGAGTTGAAGAATCGAAGCCCGAGGACGAGTCAGAAGATACAAGCTTAAAAGAAGGACTCGAAGATATATCGACCTCAACAGAAGAGCTTGAAGAATCCAGAATTGAAAGATTACGATAGCATTCTTCAGGCAAGCTCTACTTCTCCTTGATCATGATTGAACCTACTATTTTCGCAATGCACCTATATGGCCTGTTCTCGTACTATGCATTACTTGTTATTTTACTGATTGTGTAGTTATAGTCCTACTTGCTTACTGATATTAATGCCATTATTTAGGCATTAATACATGAATCCTTGTTTACCCTTGTTTACTGTTACCTTGATAACCCTAGGATAGTCTCATCATTTCTATGATGGAACAATCACCTTGCTACTAGATTGCTTAGGACCCCTCGCAATGTTTCTACATTGCCACACCTTACTCATATATATACTTTTACAAATGTGTGAAATGAGTTTGGTGGTGTGCGTGATACTTGGGGTTGGGAGTAGCACAACCGTGTTAGGTGATGATGATGGAGACAGTGATGGGATGATTGGATTGCGGGCAAGGCCATTAGTAAGTGATTGATGACGTGATGGAAAGTGTGATAGTCCCCTAGTGCGGGAGCCATGGTGCTTGCCCGGCCACATAAGGACCGGTTCATTCAACCTTTAACAAGATGATTCTCGTACAACCACGGAACCTGTATGGGAAGGACTTACCCTACCTTCTTGGTGCCTACCACTTTGATCCACCTGGAGGGCAGTAACGCAAACGAGCAACCAGGAGAAGACTCCGGAGTTTGTATTGCTTAGGAGATCTGGCCTGTGATCCGCACATCAATATGCAGTGGGTCTGCATGATGACTATTGTAGTCTCATGAGAAGCCCCTGGGTTGGTTCGTAGGTGGCATTATGTGTGGTACTCGGAGAAGATGGATTGAGCGTTATGTTACTCTCCGTACAAGAGTGCATAGCCCGTGGGAAAAGATGTACAACCTCTGCAGAGTGTAAAATTCATCCGGATGGACGTTGTCACGGCATATGACACATCTTTGTTGAGCTTCGATATGATTAGCCACCTCTCATTCCTTGAAGTGTGAGTGAGCAGTAGTCTGCTCGTGTTTTGGAAGTGATGGCAAGTATGCTGGGTCGGTATGACCATTGAGGTCGGAAGGCCCAACTAAAACTTGGGAACTGGCGGGAATGCTTCATACTCCCCCAGGGCCAACCAACTAAAATATTGACAGTTACTTCTCTGTTTTATCTAAGAATTCCTTCACTTGCTTTAGTGAACCTTGCATAAAATCTGCTTGTTGCAAATAAACCATACAGCCTATTCCTTGCTAAGACCAAATATGCATGTATATATATACACTTGTGTAGTGTAGGGCTTGCTGAGTACCTTATGTACTCACGCGTTGCAATTGTTGGATTAGTAGGAGAAGACTTCGTAGAGAACGACGACGATTGGGTTTTCGTTTCTGCTTCTCAAGTTTGCTTGTGGCGTTGGGCCATGGTTTCCGCTGTCTGCTTCACCCCTAGTGGGTCGGATGTACTTGGATAGTTTTAAATCCTTGTCTTGCCGCCACTAAGGGTCTTATATCAGGTACCTTACTTACTTATCTATTCGAAGTATGCTTTTGATTATCATATCTGTGTTCTTGTGCGTATCAGCTACTGATCCAGGGACTGATACAGGATGCACAGTAGATCCCAGAAAAGGGAGTCTGACAGAGTGGTAGCACATTTGGTGAATTACCGTTTCACTAATCAACTGGTTGTTTCAAATAGTATTATAATTGACAAATTAATAGGACTGGCCATTGATTTCTTGTTCCGATGAGTTTGAAATTGCTCTAGTAAGAGGCCTAGTGGTTACAAAAGCCTCAGTAGCACCTGAGAATTGAAGATAATAACTTTATATATGCATTTTCTTTAGACTTCTACATATACCTCTTTCGTGTACTTAATTTCTGTTGTTAGTTGAATATGCTCTAGACTAAAACAAAGGGCCTTTGCAATACACTGCGAAAGTGCATTTGTGCAGACTATCGATGTGTTTGCTGTTGTGGTCCTTTTCTCATTCTAAACAGATTGTTAAGCACAGGGACTGTACTTGTAGTAACCAGTAATAAAGCACCTGAAGATCTGAATCAGGCAGGTCGCCCTTAAGTGGTTATTCCTTGTTTCCCTGTTTTTACATTTTCTTCGCAGCCATTCAAAGTTAAAATACTGTAGTACTGCATTTTTTACCTTCTCCGTTGTTACTGTTGATTTTTGACCTTCTGTTGGAATGCAGAGGGATATCTTCCTTGAATTGTGATCAAAATTGGAGGAAAACTGCAGTAAGATTCTTGTTGGAACTTAAAGGATTATCGCCACCTAATTCCAACGGAAGGCTCAACTAAGGTCGGCTTCTAATCGCTTGTTTATTATTTTGAAATGTAGATAGGAGTGCTAGCATTCAGTTAAGGTTGTATCCTAGGGAAGGTCAAGCTACAACACAACCTCTTTACTGATTCTGATTGTACGGCAATGCTGGAGATATGAGCCTATGACACTGGACCTGCATAAATCCGCCATAGCTTTTTAATTTTTGGATCGATCATGGTGTGTTGGAATAATACCTAATGAATTCTTTTTTGCATCTTTTGTGGATTTCAAATCCTGGTATACAATTAAGTTATTATAAGTTACATAATGTGAGCCTTGTACGAAGTGATCTTATGGGCACCTACAGATTTACCATCTCTTGTTGTATTTATTATTTTTGAACCATCCGCGGTATTAGGTTTATCTTGATCAAACATCTAAACATTGCTGAATGGTTGGCAGGTTCGCTTTTTTTTGGCCTCACTTCTGACACTCGAAGCTTGTATGAGACTACATGGCATGACATAATCAAACGTGGGAAAAGACTATTTCAGTCACCATTCCTGTAATGTTTGGGAGGTGTGTCCTTTGAACAAAGGATCTCTGTAACCGTTCAAATAATGTGATCTCTGTAACCGTTCAAATAAGGTGGGTTGAATATTTTCTTACAGTAAAAGTAGATTTACTTTGATGTCACGTGGACAGGTCTACTGAGATTCCTCAAAAGCTGTAATGGTGTAGCAAGGTTTGACTTTGAGTATCCACTTGGCCATCCAGTAATATCAGTCTCTTATTTTCTATACATATTTTAAATTCAGTTTGGATAGAGAAAAGAAAGCAATCATGGTATTTTTAAATCGCCTTTGCTGGTTTAGTTCTAAACATTTAACTGAATAATGATGTTATTACATGCATATTTTAAAATATGAAGAAAAAACTGAATAATGATGTTATTACATGCATAGTTTAAAATACGAAGAAAAAAAATGACCTTGGACAATACATAAATTTAGAAGACCAGATGTGATGCGCTCAGCTGGTGCAAATGTAGTAGTAATTCTTTCATTATAAGCAGAGTAACTATATTTGTAATGTATTGCTCATTGCTATACTAGAAATTGGAGCTGCAGATTATATAGCAATATGAGAGATTTTTTTCGACCAGCCCGTGGCAACGCACGGGCACTTTTGCTAGTATATGTATAATAACCTAAGATATATTTGATGTGTATGCAGCACCAAGATGGAGAGAAGCTATCCTCAATGGAGAAACGGAAGTTCCCAAGTGTTAAGTGGGCAAAAGCACCAGAAGCAAAGCGATTCAGATCACCAATGATATCGATTCCTGTTAAGTCGCCAGGAGTAAGGTTGATGTTGTTGCCAACTCTTATGGGTGCGAGCAAGAAAAGGAAGCGGTCATCCTTGACGCACAAGGCGACAGTATCTAGCGCCATGTCCACGGCGCTCGACAATGATGACATCCTGGAAGAGGTCCTTCTATGCCTCGCCTTACCCCACCAGCCTCGTTCACGCCACACTTGTCTGCCATCGGTGGCTCTGCATCGCCTCTACTCCGGCCTTCCTCGAACGCTTCTACAAGCTCCACCCGTCGCACACCCTGGGTTTCTACGTCCAGTCCTCACGCCTCCGCCTCCCAAAGTTCCCGCCGATGCCTTATCTGCCACCGGAGCTCGCTAATAGTGTCTGCTGCGCCAGCTCGGCGCTCGACGCCTACACTCCGGCCACATCCAGAGCGTCCATCCTGTGTTGCCAGAACGGTCACCTCCTTGTCAGACTTGACGACCCCAACAGCCGCAGAAATGTGGTGCTCAGCCCCCTGCGCCCGGCGAGGGACGCGGTGATCGTCCCGCCATTGCCATCCACGATCTTCAACAACAATGTGACATGGCTCGACAACACTGACTTTCCCGATGGCGGCGTGATAGTCTGTGCTGCCGGGAAGCATGCCGGGAAGCAACTCATGTACGAGTTGAGGGATGGTGCCTGGCACAACGTCAACTCCGTCTCAGAAGATGAGCTCCCTGGGATGCTCAAGCCTTGTTGCTTCCTCCCCATCAAGGACAACAAGATCTTGATTTCGTCTACGAGTGACATTGCCAAAGGGCGTTGGGCATCCTCAGAGACACCGCATCTCTTGTCCGTGGCGCTCCCTGATGGTGTTGAGTACATGCGGCAGCACGAAAGTAACTTTGCATCATGGGCAGATAGTTCCGTTGTTTATCTGTTCCACGTCGACATCAAAGCGCTACAGCTCTGCATCTGGCTCTACAGAATGGACAGTCAAAACTGGGTCGCGGGAGGGTACTATCTGTCTGCGCACGGTTTTGCTGACTCGGGCGTGACAAGTTTGGTTTCTCAGGACGGAATTAAGGTTGATATTCTTTCAGTTGGACCTCGGCACAATGCCATATGTGTGCTCTTACAGGTTGGTACTGATGTCCTCTACATTGATATCAAGAGCAGGACTGCGAAGAAAGTGTATACTGTAACACCAGAGGATGGGGTCTCGTTCAGATTGGTTACCTTCTCGATGATTTTTCCTCCCGTCTTTCCCGTTATTAAGGATGATAAAGTCAAAACACAGTCAGGTCCTCCGAGGTTTGCATCTAGGTGTAAACATTATATTGTTTTTCGAATTGAAGTAGTGTGCTGTATGATAATGCTTCGTTCTGCTTTGGTTTAATGTTCTTTGTATTTTAATTAAGATGGACACACGATCTTTAGCCCAAAGAGAATTTCTTAATCAGATGCATAGTGGTTTCGCTCAAGATATCTATTACTCCCCTCACACTGCTTTGCTTGACGAAGGTTGCGAGATTGTTTCTCAGTCTGTCGTGTACGTTGGTTCTGGTCATGTAGCTCGACAAAAGTTGTAGCAGTGCACCTTCGATGTACCCTAGTTATCGAGGAAATAACTTGCTTTCTCCTGATCATCATCATAAAGGTTCTTCAATATCCTTGGTACACTAGCGGCAGTTAAGTTGCAACGAGTCACAAGATATCTGTTCACCATTCATTTTCGTATCGGCATCGAGCCATTATTAAGACCAAACCATCACTAGCTCAGGATTGATCAGTTGGTTACTCACACGACCAACTAAACAGGCAACTGGGACATTTGGAATCTCACCTGAACCCGGATTAGTTACGCTCCAAATAATTATAAGGGATATCGTTGAAAACCCGATTAAAATTTGCAGTTTGGTACTTTGGTTGTACTGACCCAATTAAACTCTCAAACTCCATTGCATAAGCTCCAGCACGGACGCGAGAGCGGAAACTGGCACGACAGCCTTTATCTCGCACGGACGCAAACCTAATCCATGTCGTGATGAGGCTTGAGCTGATCAATTATATTGGACCTTGCGTGTACGTGATTAGTAGTTAGAGCAACTCCAGCACAAGCCCCTACATCAGGGCCCCTACATGCCATGTAGGGGCCAGCCCCCAGACTTGAGTCCTCACATTTTGCGCCGTTGTTTTCACTACGCGTTGAGAACTTGAGCCTCGGCGGTAAGTACGGTACCGGAAGTTGGGAACGGGCGCGGGTTCCTCGATTTTCCGTTAGAAAGCGATAAAACCATCTCAATTCAAAGCAAAATCAGAAAATAACGAAAGATGGAAAGTGATAAACCCTTGGCTGGAATCAATCAACCCTTCTTTGCGGGGCGTCCCACCGGCCAGGGACACCACGACGGACGGCCAGAGATCTCCGGTTGCTACCAAACACGGCCGCCACCGTCCGATGCCAAGAGATCAGCACGAGCACGCCAGGCTCCTGCCTCCGTACGGCTGGAATCACAACAGCTTCGATCCCCTTCCTTTCCCCTTTCCCTTCCTGCCTATATAGCCGCACGCCGCGCGCGGTGGCTTCGTCTTCCCCATCGCCGATCTACGAGAGCTTCGTCGCCTCCATCGCAGATCCAACCCAACACTTCGAGAGCAACACAACCACGCACCTCGAGTTCAGCAGATCCAACCCCCCAACCCGGCGAGAGTTGTACCACACCACCCACCTCGAGTTCAGCAGATCCGGCAAGTGCGAGCGCCATGGCGAGCTTCAAGGTCGCGGACGCCTCCGAGTACCTGGCCATCACCGGCTGGGGCATCGACGACGTGAAGCTGGCGAAGAAGGCGTGGGTGTGGGTCGGGCAGCAGTGTCAAAAATTTGACATTACGCCCGTCAACTATGAATTTGAGGTGCACGCGATGAGCTCCGAGAAGCTGCCGTTCATCCTCCCGGCGGTCTTCACCATCGGGCCCAAGGTGAGCGACGACAAGGCCCCGCTCCTCCTCTACGCGAAGCTCATAGCCCCCCACGACAAACAATCAAGCCACGTCCGCGAGCTCGTCAAGGGCGTCATCGAGGGCGAGACCCGCGTGCTCGCCGCCTCCATGACCATGGAGGAGATCTTCCAGGGCACCAAGTCCTTCAAGCAGGCCGTCTTCGAGAACGTACAGCTCGAGCTGAATCAGTTCGGGCTGTACATCTACAATGCCAACGTGAAGCAGCTCGTCGACATCCCCGGGCAGGAGTACTTCTCCTACCTCGGCCAGAAGACGCAGCAGGGGGCCATGAACCAGGCCAAGGTGGACGTGGCCGAGGCGCGGATGAAGGGCGCCGTCGGCGCCAAGGAGAGGGAGGGCCTCACGCTCCAGAAGGCGGCCGAGGTCGACTCCCAGACCAAGGTGTTCCGCGTGCGCCAGGAGGCCATCGGGATCAAGGAGCAATCCAAGGTGGAGGCCGAGGTCAAGGTGTTCGAGAACGAGAGGGAGGCGGTGGTCGCCGCGGCCAAGGCCGAGCTCGCGACCAAGAAGGCCGCATGGAACAGGCAGACCAAGGTGGCGGAGATCGAGGCGTCCAAGGCCGTCGCCCTCCGCGAGGCCGAGCTCCAGATGGAGGTCGAGATCAAGAACGCGCTGCGCCTCACGAGAAGCTCAATGTTTGCTCTGCCGCTCTGCAACTAGTTTGTTTTTATTTAAAATCAATCAGATGGCGTGCTAGATCAGTTTTTGCTCCCACATGTATGCTCTTCTCAATTTTTTTCTGCGCGGCAGTGCATGTATGACGTATGTTCTTCCCATTGTGTTTCTACCTGAAATAAATCAAAATTATCCTCGCGTGCATGTCTGTTTTCAACATGGTTTCATTCATACCGAGCGTGCTAATTTTTCAGACTGTTGATAGGAGGGCGACAATCGGAACCGGCCTAGCCAACGTCACCACGCCTCATCCGACCGCCGCTGCGTCGGCGCGCGAAGAACCACTGCGGTGCCGCCGCCGCCGCGCGCCACAACCGTTGAGGAGAAGCTAGGCAGTAGCCATTCAACCACCATCGTGCACGCGACAGCCGACGAGCTAACACAGCCTCTCCATAGACGTCATCTCCTGACGCCTACAACAGTGCCCTCTTGCCGCCATCAACTCCTCTATTTTCTACGGTCCTTATGTATAGATTAAGTAATTAATTTAGATGGTAAGGAGACTGGCTGGTGGTAAATAAATGGAAAATTAACAAGTTCAACGATTTTGTAATTGCTAAGAGCAGTTGGCGCATTCTATATTTTCCAACCCATGGTTATATTTCTTTTGTTTCCATATAGATTGGGGTCAATAATTTTTTTCCATTTTGTGGAAAACATTTCCTTCTAATCAATACCCATGATATTTCCTTTGTTTTCATATTGCTAGGCGTCAATAATTTTGTTTCCGTATAACAATATCCGTGCGTGCGTGTTGCACGTGCATTTGTACTGGTCATCAAAGAAGGCATGGAAGGTGCCTTGTCTCAATCACGATAATTAATCATTCTAGTTTATTTTCCAAAACAAACATTTTGGTTGTTTATTTCATCTAGAGAAATAGAAGTTGAAATTTACCTTAAAAACCCGTCCATCTATATGAGGATTTTGGACATCATTCTTGTTCCCAACTCTCGTGCCACATGCATATCCTCTCGTGCAGATTCGAACTAGTTGGAGATAAATTGCTGATTAGATTGCAGGTAGATTTTTTGTGTGTGCAAAGGAGCAATTGGATTATATTGATTCAATATTCATAAAAAAGGTTAGAACATATTGATGATTGGTATGTGTTTGTAAGCCCCTAATACCAGTTTGCTACCAGGACGTTACGTGGCTTCAAGAGAATGGGCAATTGACGCCATTAATTCTCAGACGTCTCATTGTTTTTGGGACAACTATGAAGGGCACCATTCATATCATTTAGCGAACTGGGATAGCATATGCATGTTGAAAGAACATGGAGGTTTGGGGGTACCCAACCTTAGAGACTTGAATCTTTGTCTGCTGGCTTCTTGGATCAAGAGATATAACCTAGATAAGGACAAACTTTGGAGACAAATAATAGATCATAAGTATAACAATTGCTCTCCAAATGTTTTATCCTGTTCTGTTCACAATAGATCTCAATTCTGGAAGGGGGTCCTAGGAGCTAGCAAAGCTGCAAAGATGGGTTATATGTGGAAAATAGGAGATGGTAGAAGGTAAAATTCTAGGAGGATAATTGGCTTGGTAACTCTAGTTTGGCAATTATGTATTGGGACCTTTATGTGATTGTCAATGAGAAAACCGGCCTGGTGGCTGACCTATGGGATGGCCAACAGCTGAAATGCACCTTTACGCGAAGTGTAACTCATAGAGTAATGTTACTATGGGAGGAGGTGTGCCAGATAGCTAGGACAATTACCTTGGTGATGAGGATTGTCTAATTTGGAAACTTAATACTAATAGGGTGTACAGTTCTCAGTCTCTATACAGGGTCATTAATTTTTGGGGTGTAAACCCAGTGTTTCTGCCTAGTATTTGGGATTTACATATTCCCTCTAGAGTCCAAATTTTCTTGTGGCTGATGTCCAAGAATAAGACTTTGACTAGAGATAACTTGAGTATTAGACAACGTGTTGACGATAAGTGCTGTCTGTTCTGCCTAGAAACTGAATCTGTACAGCATCTGATGTTTGAGTGTGTGGTAGCTAAGCAAGTGTGGTGTGACGTTTCTATGTTGACTGGTGTGAACATTGGTGTTTCTTATGAAACTGTTGCAAAATATTGGCTGTCTAGTAAGAAACATAATGTTCTGAATATGATTAGCTCAGCTGTGTTCTGGAGTGTTTGGAAACTGAGAAATTCCATATGTTTTCAGAGAGTTCATTGGTCAGGGCTCGGACAGGTGAGAGCTGATGGTTGGTATGCTCCAAAGCTGGAAGGTTTTGTGCCCCGCATCAAAAGAGGCAGATTTGGCAACTTTTTGCTGCTCCGTGAAGAGACACATGAACGAGTATTAGATGTTATCTTAATTGTGGGTGGCAATAAAAGGTGAGAGATTCAATCTCTCACTATCTCCATTGTGGCTAAGGTAGTATCGGGATCTTGTAATGCGCCATAATTGCATGTTGTCTCTGCACCTTAACGATCGCTAATGCATACGCGAGATCCTTGAGATGATGTGTAGAGTAGGAAGAGGCAACTGACCAAGGCGAACTGGTCGTGACAGGGCTCGTCGGAAAGAGGGTCTCGACCTATCGATCTTCGGTTATCAATAATTGAGTAATTCCGTTATGATGCATTTAACTAAGCTTTTTGGTTACGATCTCGACTAGCAGACTTGGCTAACTTACCCCATGATCTAATCAGGTTCCTTAGGCTGTTCAGACAACACTTCGGACAACTTAGCCTTCGTGTCGACCGGCACACACCCTGTGCGATTGGCACAACCCTTGTTTTCCCGAAACTCACGCTCACGTTCACTAGAAAGCCTGGCTAACTCTTTTACTGATGACTCTGCTTAATTCCCATTGGTCTCTGTGGTTCGATTAAACCTTGGAATACTCTTCTGGGGGAAAAAGACTACAACTGTACACCATGCTCTTGCGGTATATAAGTGGGTGCGTAGATACGACCAACAGACACGCTCTTTCTGATTCCGATTGGGTCAATGCCATGCATGAGGAGCTAGAAAAACTTTGAGAGAAACAAGTCTGGACCCTCGTTGAGCCTCCTTCAATGTGAATGTGATAGAAACCAAGTGGGTGTTTAAGAATAAATAGGGTGAGGATGGTCTAGTTGTGAGAAACAAAGCTAGGCTTGTGGCTCAGGAGTTTAGCCAGGTTGAGGGCTTAGACTTTCCTTTGCTCCTGTAGCGCGTCTAGAAGCTATTAGAATCTTGCTAGCCTTTGCTGCGTCTAAGGGCTTCAAGCTTACCAAATGGATGTCAAAAGCGCTTTCCTAAACGGCTACATAGAGGAAGAGGTTTATGTTAGGCAACCCTCAGGCTTTGAAAATCCCAAGTATCCAAACCGCCGGTCTTTGCTGCAGCTAACATAGCAGGTATTCTACCGAGCTACTAGGATTCACATAAAAATCATAGACATTTGGGGAACATGCAGGAGGATTTTCAAACAACTCCTATAAACTTAAGTGCAACAAACATACTAGACTCACTAGCATTATTATTTCCAGAAACAAAAATATTTGCAAAAGGGGTGGGATGCACCGGGGTTGCCTTGAGGTTCCGCAACTAAGTTAGCTGCAGCAAAGTCAGTTTCTTCAGTAGAAGGATCCTTCTGAATATCCTCTTCGAGATCGTTCCTAAAAATGCATTATATGTCAATAGAAAGAATACCAATACAATTAATTCAACATGCGCATGCAATGAGTGTGACTTGGTTTCAGATTCCCAATATTGAGTTCAGTTCTGAATTTGGTGATTTGGATTTAGTTTTCTTTATTTTCTTCATTGACTCCCATGAAGCATTGTTATACTATAAAGTAATTCATTCCAATTACACCAAAGTTAGTCAAAATAAATCCTTTTCTGAACATATTGGACATGAATGACTTGCTACTGATACTAACATGCAATCACATGTCATGAGACTAATTTTCATGATTTAAAGCACTAGAATAATTATAAAGAAAATGACAAGTTTATCAAAGAGAAACACTCAATTAATTATTTCTACAGAACAATGTGCATATGATACATCACTAGACAGAGCATATCAAAAGAGTGCTAACAAGCACGAGATCTAACTCTTCTCTTGTTTTAGGAGGAATGAAAAGGATAAGATGGCTTTGGGTTCTTTTGAATAAACCTCAAAAACTTGATTTAAAGAAAGTTGAAGGGACTCTAAAAAGGAGGTGTCTTCTTCTCAGGTGACTGTGATATTGGATTTTGATTCAACCGCCCAAATTTGTCATTCGCTTGTGCAAAAAATATTCTTTGAAAAAACAAAATTGTTTCACCTAAAAACTAATTGTTCCAGCAGTACGATTTCATCATTTCAGTAGTACAGGTTTGTTGTTCCAACGATATGTTTTCATTGTTCTAAAATATAACAGAGATATACGAAATCTCAGTCACCCAAGAACTAACAAATTTCCTCTTCTTATAAAGGAGTTCTTAGACGGTTGAAAATATATATAAAAAAAGAAATATATGTCTTCCAAACAAAAATAGGGCGGTCCAACGAACCTTCCGACATTGTTGCTCACCACGATGCCACTCCCTCCATCCCCTCGATGCGAATGTTTCTCCCGCGTGGACGCCGTCGCCACCTCTCGCTCCATCCCCTTCCCCGCGCGGCTCCAAGGCGATTCCCTAGCCGATCCAACTCGTTCTCCCGTGGCTAGGCGCGCCGGCACCCAATCCCTTTCCTCCCTCCTGCTGTTCGTGCCCTCACCGGTAATTTCGACGTCCCCCTGCTCGTGCAACTGCGGTTGGTGATTGATCCCGACAATGTCTGCTATAATTTCACCTGGTGGTGTGCATTGCGCTCGGTCGATTTGGCCTCTTTTTTAAAATAAAAAAGGAATTGAATGGTGATGTGAAATTGCGGATCCATAGACATTCAATTTTCTAGCAATGCTTCTTTGGTGGCTTGTATTGGCATGAGCTTGAGGATTCGGGGGTGCTGAATAGTGCCAGAGCTTATTGTCATTAGCAAACCAATTCTAATTTTTAATTATTTTTTTGGTCGAATTATGAATATTTCAAACACATTTTTGTCTGCGAGATGGAACAAAGACTGCCTAATTTTTGTAATGCAGTGAGATGTATATTGTTCTGTCATCTACACTGCAGAGGACGTTCTTATATTATGCATGACGTTATCTATTTTTGAACTTGGTGGTATATTATATCAAACACCGTTTTGCTGGCATTGTGGCCTTGGTACAGTACATTGGTTAGTTACTACTAAGTGTATTATTTTAAGAATCACAATGCCAATCACAGAAATAGCAGAATGCAGAACAGTAAGAGTCATTGTAATAGTTTTTTTTCTCTGAGTAGATGCCACCACTTGTTCAATGGCTTTATACCGTCGTAGCCATCTCACAATTGTGCATGCTGATTGTTGACTTCTGTTTGATTTCTGCTAGTCGATGGCATTTGTGTTCCTTGTGTTTTGTACTCCTTGACACTAAACAGCTCGTTCTGATTGTTGTAACTACAATGATAGCATTTCAATAGCGTTATTTCGAGAACAATGTCACATTCAAGGATTCTTATATTAACTTCCTACTATCATTATGCAAATCACATTGATAGGTTGACTTCAGATGAGTATGGTTTTATTGTTCAAAAGGTTTACCATGACCAGTATTTCAGGTATCCCACCATGGATGTGGCGAATGACACATGCCCTTCACCTAAACTTCACACAAGACTCAGGCTTTGGGAATTTGCAGATCGTTACATATTGAACCAGTTGATGGTCTGGCTGACTTATTCCTGTCAGTTAATCGTACCAATGGGTCGATGAATCTAGTTGAAGGATTGCCGTCGCGTTCCCCACTGCAAATCCAAAAGTCCAAATAGTGTTTGGTGTGATAGGAGTGCTTAAACTTGCATTTGGAACATGTTTTATAGTGATTACTGACCGTGACTGTGTTGGATCCTATTTGGGGCATGCAATTTTTAAAGTAACAGGTCTAAAAGTTCTACCCTGCAATAATTCCCAAAGTACTTCTTCTGCTGAGCAGGTATGGTAATGTTTATTTGTTCTAGTTATAGTATTTCCATCTATGTTACAATTAATCATTCCAGTGACTGGCAACAGAAAAAAAATGGAAACAGAATTTTCGGAACTCCTGGATGCTGCAGAGAGGACTATAGGCCTGTACTTCTCCTATGATGCCAACTTAACAGTAACGTAGTACCATGTTTTTGAATGCCTTCAGCTTAAATCTTGTGTGCCACAGAGGATATATCAAATAAAATATGCATTGGCCTTACAAATTTAGAATTTATTTGCTCGTTTCAATGGGTTTCATCTGTACTTTCATCTTTTGATTCCTGTTTTTGTTACTTCTCTTATAGCTCACAGAGACTGCATGAACTAGGTGATGAGTTCAAGTCACTTCCACTCTGGAGACAGGTTTGCTGCCTAATCAAATTCTAGGGTCTGCTTAATGCTTTCACATGATAGTCTCCATGTTTTTCCCCATTTATTCTAGCAATCAACATGGTTATGTTTGTAATCTTCTCATGTATTTTATATTTTCTTCCCTTATTACTGTTACATATTTGTTTATTAGGTTACAGATATGATGTAGGAAAAATGGAATTATTCTAATGTAGATTTTATCTTTTTGAGCCTAATTGATAATACTGTGTGTTGATAACTCGTATGCATTTTGCACTGCATTGTTTGCAGTCAGAACCAAGATTTCTGTGGAATGGCTTCTTGTTGGAACCTCTTATTGAGAATAAAGTAAGATCAGTTCCTATATTTACTTAATTCCTATTTTTAGATGATGTCAGAAGCATTAGTTTTGATTCATGTTTTCTCCTTTGGCAGCTGCACCAGTATTTGTTACCTGTTATTCAAGGAAGTATCCTTGGCTCTTTTTAACATTTGGTGATATATTATTAGTTTGTAATTTAATTTCGTGTCCTGTACATCTTTGAGGGGTGCAAATGACAAAATGTGTTGCTGCAACTTAACTAAATAAAAGGTTTTCAGAATCATCCATGCAGAAGTTAGGTCAGAGAAGGTAAATGTGACTCTGATTGCGCGCAGGTGTACACGAAGGATAGGTAAGGACTATCAAGGATCAAAATAAGCTTTTGCTCCATTTCCGTGCATCCTATTTGTTGCAATATTTGATTTGCACCTGCTTCTATTTTTGTTGATAATCCAGCTGCACTAATCAGCTTTAGGGGGGAGTATTTTGGGAAGTTTGATTTTGGTGCCAACGTAGGCTGGCATAGTAGTAGCTGCTGCTGTAGCATGTTGTTATAGCAGTAATAGGAGTTAAGAGCCATGGCTTGAGGGCAAATTGAAGCATGCCATGACATAGGAATAGTGCAAGGTAATGTAGTAGTTGTACTCATGTAATTGTGCTTTGACTATATAGTAAGAAGGAAGGCTCCATTCAAAAGCAGCTCAGCTGCTTGAAAATTGCGTGTGTATGGTGAGCTCTCACCTGTGTTCTTTGCCTGCCCGTGTTGTTCTTGAGTGTGTGAAACTGAGGTGAGGTGCAAGGAGTGGATGACTGGGCCAACAGTTTTGAGGCTGCTTTCTTTGCTGAAGGTACACGTATGTGGAGAAGGGGAGCTGATCCAGAGGGTTATGCAGCAAATTTTGTTGAGTCGGAGCAGATAATGCAATCAAAAGGATTTACAGCATCCTATGTGCAGGTATTTCTCTTGACATATTTTGAAATCTATGGTTTGGATTGTCCATGGATCCAACTGTGTAATGTCTAAGGACCTTCTCTTCTTGTTTTTTTCAACCTTTTTATGTTTTTGATGCTTAGCTGACTATCTTCATAGTCAGTTGTTATCGATTTTTTTTGTTGCAAGACTACTCAGTAATACTGGCTTCTTGTAGGTTCGAGGTTCAATGCCTTTTTGTGGGAGCAGATCGTTGACTTGACATATAACCCAGTTTTGACATTGTTCGAGTAGATGAGGCGGTAAATCTCCCGATTTATGCTTACTCTGTTCTAGCAACCTTATTCTCCCGATTTAATGCATTTAAGGTTTTCTTCCTCCTCATTTCTCTTCGGTTTCTTCTCTTCAGCCTCGTATACTTGAGCGGCACTTTCATGATTTACAAAAGAAATATGGAGCTGTTGTAGCTGTGGATCTTGTGAATACAGTAAGTTTTGAACTATTCGAACTCACTTATGCTTCTGCCACTATTTAGAGGCCATTCTCCAGTATGATCTGGTCTAGGTTTTAATTACAGATTCAAAATTTCATTATTTGTAGAAACTTATCGTCGTTTTGTTCTGCTTACTCCCATTGTAACTTTGTCCCATAGGGAGTACATGAAATGGAACAAATTTCTTTCCATCCATTACATTATATATCCGAGGAGCCATGAAATGTTTACTTACAGATTTACTTTTTTTTTGACGTAATAGAGTTACTTTCTGAGTGGCAATGCTTGCATATGCATCTTTCTTGACCTCACGAAACTAGTTGGTGTGTGTGATCCTTATGACATTTACCTTTTAACCTTTTTAAAATGTATTCAGCATGGCGGTGAAGGACGACTCTATGAAAGATACGCAAAATCAATTGAACCTATACTAAGTGAAGACATAAGGTAACATTTGCCACCTAGTGCAGTTCTCCTATCTATCTTACTGTTTCTAACTGTGCTATATCCTATTCCAGATTCATACATTTTGACTTCCATAAAATCTGTGGTCATATTCACTTCGAGCGCCTTTCTCAACTCTATGATCAGCTTGAGGATTATCTTGAGAAGCATAGTGTGTTTATAGAAGTATTGAGATATTTTTACATATTTCGGCAATCAACTTTTTATGTGGGTGTTATACTTCTTCTGTTGCACTTTGTCTGCCATTTATTTCCATATTTGCATAAGCATAACTGTATCTCGGTTGTCTTCTAGCAAATGATCTGTGCTCTGCGTTCTCCTGTCCAGAAACAATCAATATTCGATGTTTTCCGCGGAATATAAATGTGTTTATGATAATTGGTCTTTGTATCTGCGTTTCACGATCTCATGGTTATATAGGTGATCAGTATTGTGCTTTTGTTTAGCATACATATCTTTAGTACTTCTCGAATTTTAATATTCAGTTGTAGCAGTGGCATACATACATGCCTTTTGATAACAGATCCATGGTTTGGGCTTATCCTGTTAGAGTAGGAATAGCCATTATTTTTCTGAAATATGTCGTATATGCTGACGATGAGTGTACTTTACAGGATCATGTTATAAATCTTTTCTTATGCTCATGGATAGGTACTACCTTTGAGTGATAAAGGTGAGAAGATGGAGCAACAGACTGGAACTGTCAGAACAAATTGTGTCGATTGTTTAGATCGTACCAATGTAACTCAGGTACATACTTCCATCTTCAGATCTTGTATGTAAATCTGCGTAACAATAACGTTTGCTTGGTCAATAGATCTCGCAGCTACGATATTATTATCATTCGCCTGTCATGTGAAATGGATAGTAGTGGACACTGTTAAGATGGGAAAGGTGTGTGCATTATCCTTTCCTCTGTAACATAGATGGCTAGATGTAATTTCAGGAAGATTAATTGATACAGTAAGTATGTACATGTCTAAATGATGACAAATTATAAACTGAATAGGCGTTTTTGTACCTTTAGAACTTCCACGATCTATGTTTCATAGCTGATTCCCTTGAGCCAATTGTTTGGTTTGATGATCGTCTGTATTCATGCAAAGTGTACAATGAATCGAGGTAGCCAGATTAAATGCCTGGATGCATATGGCTTTCTTGTTACATCTAATCTTGAATATGTGAAATTTCATGTTATATATCCTTTTCAGTATTGTATTTTTGGAACTCTGATTATCTCTGTGACAATTAAACAGAGCATGGTTGGAAGAAAACTTCTGGAACGCCAGCTCCAACGAGTAGGGGTCTTTGGTGCCAACGAAACAATCAGCAACTATCCAGATTTTGATGCAAATTACAAAGTTTGTAAGTACTATATTTGATATAGATGAATCATTGTTATTATTACCTATTCCAACAGCCAACAAATACAATATTTTGTCCGTAAAAATATCGCCATTTCAGTGTGGGCCAATCATGGAGATGCAATAAGTACGCAGTACTCTGGAACACCTGCTTTGAAAGGAGACTTTGTTCGGTGATTTTCTATGCCACAAATTCTGCATCTAGTAAAATTGTTAGCATTCATAATTCCACCCTTATCCACAAATTGGACCTAATCATTATTCCACTGTTTACATCATCAGTTACAAATATTCTGTTTGAAGCTATACTGTTTTTGGAATCCTGCAACCATTGCTGCATTGAAACTGCTTTTTAAAATCACATTAATAATTCCCTCAAAAAAATCTCACATTAATAATGGTCAGCATGAACTAATATATTTCTGGTTCTGTGCATTGTTGTTGGCAAAAAACTCAACTCACAATGACAAGAAGAACAAAGGTGTTTGTGCTGCGATGAAACTGCAGCGTTTATGGTTGTCTCCATTCATTTATACTCTGACTACACTAGATCATGGCTCCTATTGATCAGGCCACCATGGCCGGGCATAATAGCCCATATTCTCTAGCACACGACCGTGGCAAGTACTATCCTAAAGACTAGGACTCCAACTGACTGCTAGTTCTAGCTCTGACAAAACTGAATCTAACTGAACATTCAACCTAACTGAAACTAATTGAAGATTCACAGCTCTGATATCGACACTGAACTGAACTGAGTAATGACACTAGGACAACACTAGCTACTGAACATCACACAAGACTTACTGGTTAAACATTGTTCATATTCACATGAGACAGTTGGCTACTTGCTCGTGGCGAACCAGTTGACATAAAAATAACCTAGGATTCATAATGTTTGAGATTCATGATTCAGTATGTTCGAAAATGATTAGTGATGCGCTTCTTTAAACTGATTCTGATTCCAGATAATGCATCTGTGCGGTATTATTGAATCAGCATATTTCCCATTTTTGCTCTGTTGAGCAAAAGTTTCATGTTTTATCTCCAGAGAAAAATGTCACTTATAATAGTGCATATTTGTATTCTTTTCCTTGTCCATTAGGTACGGGAAACGTACTACTCAAGGGATTCTAAATGATCTATGGAATGCTCTTGCTAGATATTACTTGAACAACTTTGCAGATGGTACTAAGCAGGTATTTGCTGGCATTTTCGTACTTGAAAATGAACTAGTTCAAAAAAGGGAGTAGTTTATGAACATATGTATTCAAGAATTGACAATCACAAGTCACATGAGGTCGTATGATGTGTAATGAAATGATAAAACTATGTATGACCTTCATCCACCAGGGTCTTCTCACCATGATCGGCTAGGTGAGCCTAACCAACATATAATCCTAGTGTTTGACCACTGCCAACCCTACATCTAGACAAGGACGTTATAGAAAAGTTTGAAGTTTTAAGTTCATCT
Source organism: Eragrostis nindensis (assembly GCA_012490785.1). Lineage (NCBI taxonomy): Eukaryota > Viridiplantae > Streptophyta > Magnoliopsida > Poales > Poaceae > Eragrostis > Eragrostis nindensis. The sequence continues at coordinate 55,490 of JAAXCT010002480.1, forward strand.
TTTTATGATACCCGAAATGATGCAAGGCTTAGCATGTACCTCTTCCATTTGGAGCTATCACCAAGTGCATAAATTTTTGGTGACCATGGGCATTTCCCATGCTCCTACTGAACTTCAGAAAGGGTGGTGAATACAAAATATTTTATGGGTATACAAAATATTTCTAATCTCTTTGACAAGTCCAAACTAAAGGATTGGAAGCTAAGTCGAGCACCTTCTGCTAATAGTTACTGAGATCTTTTATGAACATGCAATTAAATGAATTTTAGTTTCGAGGAGGCACTATTGAGTAGACTACACATGCTCTATATCATTTATCATAATTGTATGTAGGATATAGAAGCACCATGTAGGCACCCCTTTTTTTCCTTTTTTGAGGAATCCCTTTTTACATAGTGGATATTCAAATGAGGGTAACTTGACCAGAAATTTTAGGATATACCTCCTCCCATCGAAACAGGTTGTTAGGATGCAGATAAAACTATATCAAAATGCAGCGATTCCTTATTCTAAATTTGTTGTTGCGTAGGATGCAATGGATCTTCTCCAAGGACATTACATCTCCAATGTTAGTTGGGACATGGCAGCTCCAAGCAAAGGACTTCTAGAGAATTATGCGGTGGGTACAATTTTGCCGTTCTTGGAACTGCTCTTTATAAAATGGAATACTCAAACTATGACTTCCTAACAATGAATTCGTTCTTGTTGTTCATGTTTAAGACTTGAATCATCCTATTTGATACCCTTTAGTTAACAATGAGTATATGTAAAACATTAAACATTAGTAATAACCTTATTTGTGATCCGCTTAGCATTTCGTGGATATGAACATTTTTTATCATGTTACTAAGTGGTAATAAAAGCTTTCTTATTGAATGAGTTATTGAGGAAAGTTAGGTTGTGTATGAAGTTAAAATGCTTATTAGCATTCAATAAACAATTGACCGTCTTAGTCTCTGGGCTACCAATAAATACAAGTCAGGTTCGTTGTGTCGTGACTTTTCAAAAAAGAAAAAAATGTTTAGTGTGCTGCAACTTGCAGGCAATGGAATATTTTTCTTAATTCCTCTTTAGTAAAAACTTGAACGGTACCCTTTGCAGTCCTTCCGCCTTGCTTCTGCATTGATTTGGGGAGCTCTTATTTTCATGATGATGTCACTAAAACAAGGTTCATTTCTATCTTCTGACTTCCTTTTTTCCTTTGTTTGAAAAGGTGAACAGGACATAGTGTCATGTGTATGCCTTAGATCAATGTTTCTGATTAGTCTGTCTGGCAATTACTGCATACTTGTACGCAGAATCCTTTTCTTGGTCTGCGCTCTGCTTTGGAACCCAAACAAATCACATACAATTCTGGGAGAAAGTTAACGGGCACCATTGTGAACTTGGTATTTAGGGAGCAATAGTAAAGAAAACTATATAAAAAATTTTGTCTCCAATTATAGAATGAGTTAATGGACAAATTGTCCTTTACCAGTTTCTCCGGTGTTTGAACCCTATCTTTATTTCAACATTGGAAATTATGGATTACTAATTGCAACAATAACATTGCAGCACGGAATGATGCTCGCCATTTTGTGTTATCACTTATGTGGGCTGGTCTTTGCACTGGCTAACATGGTATGTCAAGACCAATGGCAAGGCTTTCACCAATCGGCCCGTTCTACCAGTCACGCCATTGATAGGTGCAAAGGAATGTTTACACATAATTATGACAAATGACCTTGATAGCTGCCTTCATCAACTTCCAGTGGCACCGATTTTGTGAAGATTTTGTCAATTTATTTTTGTAAGGCCTTGACCTCGCAAATTTGTCTGATCCACCACTATGTTTTGTGGACCTAAGGTTTATTTTTCCTTTTCAATGTGCATCAATGTTTTACTGAACATCAAGACCGAGTTGCAATAGGATAGTAATTACAGGGCTGTTATATCTTGCTCAACCAACAACAATGATTGTTCCGGCAATTTTATCAAAGAAGGGAAGAAGATGTATTCGTGCAAATATCAGGATTTCTCTAATCAATGTTCCTTTGCATAGCATAATGTACTAGTATTTGCCAGCAACGAAAATTTTGTTCATACTAGCATATCAGAAAAGTGGCGATTTGAGTATCTTCATGTTCATTTAGAGATCATTGGTCATGTACCAGTGGAGTGTGGCGTGTGTTGTACGTGTTCGTACCCTTTCGTTTCTTAACATAATGATATGCAGCTCTCCTGCGTGTTCGAGAAAAAAGATCCTTGGTCATGTCAGGGCCATTTGGCCCCCGCTGCGGCAGGTTGGAGATGGGACTGCAATATGGGGAAATCCAGCATGGGAGGAAGAAGCAGGAGGAGGCTGATCTAATGCTGGTTCATTTCCCATCTGAAATCGTGATGCGCCACCTGTAAACTGTCTGCATTCAGAAAACAGCAACTGTCATTTTTCTATTTATCTGATCCCATAGAGAACCCTGAAGTGGCGATCTCGAAATCTGTGCATTTAAGTGCAGAGCACTTACTAAAGTATTGCTTACGCAGCAGTTATTTTTCCAATTAAAGTTTGATTTCCCATAGTTGCACTTGAGAATATCTGGTCTATAGATACCATATGTTTCATGGAACTTTCCATGAACAAAAGCTAGCTAAAATGCAACTGCATCACAATATAACCCCTCTTTCCTCACAGTAAGCTAAGCTAAAATGCACCTTACTGTGACATGGCATTATTAGTATCATGATGTACCTGCATATGCGGCCAAACCCATTTTTTTATTTTTGATATTAATAATTCCAGAATTTTAATAATGGTAATTTGGGGAATTATAAAGATGAGTGAATTATATTGGTGGTACCACCAACTTGTGAGATAGATGCAATTTTAGTCACACAATTTGAAAATTGCTCAAATAGGCCACACAACTTGTTATGACGGTGCAAATGAATCATAAAGCATACCACAATAACATATTCTGATGATATGAGAGCAAAGAAATTATCATGTAGGCAAAGGATGCCACACATCTCGACATATATGACACATGACTTATGAGTTAATGACCATGGTAATGAAGAATTTGATTTTGTTGGAGTAGTGGCATTGTTAAAGATTAATAGCAGAATTTGCAAGTGTACGAAGAAAAGAAACACAAATGACTTATGCATATGCCTCATGAAATATGTGGTGGAAATATATATATTTGAATATGCATTGAATCTTGATTTGTTTTGCTCCATATGAACTATCCGATAATCTAACATTAGTTTTATGACTTCATTTGCACCCTCATAACAAAATTGTGTGATCCGGTTGAACAATTTTCAAGTTTTGTGACTAAAACGCATCTACCTCCCAAGTTTGTTGCCCCACCAATGCAATTCACTCCATAAAATTTAGTAAGAATGTTGAGCGTCCAGAATGGGACGCCATTTTTTTTTTGAGGGAACTCACACTTTATTAATCTGAAGTGTGTAAGTTACAAACGCCATCTGGCGGATTTATCAACCAAATATGTCTGCCTAAACCATCATACAGAGAACTCCTGGCTAAACGATGAGCATCCCCGTTGGACGATCTTCCTTCGTGGACGAAGTCAGCAGTCATGAACGCAGCAGCTCGCGCCTTGATCTCCTGGATAACATGGCCGTATCGACCCAAACCAGTCCCATTTATGCTCCTAATAACACTCACGTTATCTGAGGCCAACCTGAACTTGTGGAGTAGTAGATCGCTAGCCAAAGCTAGACCCGCTCTTACCGCCACTGCTTCCAAAATTTCTGGTTCGTTCATCCCTTCAACCACCACTGCCGACCCTCCCAAGAACTTGCCAGATGAGTCTCTAGCTACTGCTGCAACTGCTGCCTTGTTGTGGTTCTTGGATACAGCGGCATCCACATTGATCTTCATGAGGCCCTCCGGGGGAGGGATCCAGCGTGCCAAAATTGCGGGAACTGCTTCCTTCTTTGAAGTGGGTTTCTTTTGAGTTTCTTCCAGGTCTTCGATAAACTGGTTCACAAAGCAATTAGTCGACATAGGACTCTGGAATATTTCCTCATGAATAGCTTTCCTCCTTGCATACCAAATGGCCCAGAGGTAACTAGCAACCGTGTAAGATCCTCATGTTTGAACGAATTCATGACAGCTGCTAACCATTCCCCTCGCATCTCCTTGTTCAGTCTCAGAAACAAGTTCAGCTATCTCCTCTTTTGCTCGCGTCAACGTCCGGTTCAGGACGTTGTTCGCGTCAACGTCCAGAGACGCGGTCCGGCCCAACCCACTCTCCTGCCTGACACACACACGAAGGCCCAATCCTCCCGCTGCCTTCCCATCTCGTTGACGACCAACGCCGGCTTCTAGGCGCCGGCCGGACGGCAGTGTTAGCATCTGCCGCACTAGCCTCACGCTTCGGCGGGGAGTCAATCTAATCATTAATTTGTCCGACGATTGAGGAGGAGCTCGCTAGCTGGTGGCTGCGGGTCTTGACTTCCGGTAACTTCGAAGCAAGTACGTGTCGCAACCTGGACAAACGTGCTTAGTGCTCGAACCTCTTGCCGGCCTATGTGTAAATAATTGTAGATGATTAACACAAAATTATGTTAATTAGCATGGAGGCTACTATCTCGAATTGTAGTACTGTGCATTGAGCTGTCATTGACTTGTTTTATTTCTGCCCAATTGATATTATCCCTAACATAGTTTGATTTTTCTTTGTGGATTCGAAAATTCTGCTATTTAGCAACCTCTGCAGATTGAACAGATTGATAAATGGATGCGAGCAATGTCGGTTCAGTGACTTGTTATGGATGCCTCACATCCAAGATAAAGTTTCAAAAATTTCAGAAAAGTGCGCTCTTTTTGTCATAATTCATAATTCAGGTATGCGGACATAATGACGTGAGCCGGAGCGCCACTGAAGGCTTATCAGCAGTGGCGAACGGCGTGCGTGACATCATTCCGTCCGCCACTGAATTGGCGGTGGTGATGGTGACGGACGGTATATACGTCACCCGTCCTCCACTGATCACTCTATAGCAGTGGTGGACGGTTTGTCCACCACCGCTCTTCGGGCCAGCAGTGGCGGAAGCGTAGTGGCGTACGCTTTGACCGCCACTGCTGGTCCAAAAGACCCATCACTAAAGGCCCTTTTTATACTAGTGTTCTACTTATATTGGGGTTATCCTCTGTTTATGTAAAATTCTTATGAATCCTGATATATGCTAAATTAACTTGTGTTCACATGTGCCTACAACATTATGCAGGTACTGAATGTTACAGAAATCAAATTGATTTGATTCGAGATGGTTTTTGTCAATTGGCAGCCGTATGATAATAACATAGAGCAGATGTCTACACAAGTACTGAATGATAGTGTTTGGCCGCTCATCCACTTCTGGATTATAGAGTTCCACTATCCTGATATAGTCATGTGCCAATTTGGGGAAGACAGACCATTCACCTTGTCCTCCAAACAATGAAGATGAATTTCGGAAGCTACAAGAAAAAGCATACAGGAGGGAAATCACGTAATTGGGAAAAAGTTCATGCTAAGTGTTTACAAAGGAAGATTGGGAACTCCTTCCGTTTTTAAATTGTTGTCGTTGTTGACTTTTTTCGCTACGTTTGACCGTGACTTTTTCCATTGACCGCTCTCTCTTGTTTTATATGGAAAACCATGTCAATATAGGTCAACTCTTGGTCAAAATTTCTATGAAAAACCATGTCAATATAAGTCAATGGATCAAATAGAGAAAGTAGTGGGTGCGAAAAATAAATTATAGAGAGTGCGCAAAGGTTGTACATAACGAATCATTTTTACTATGAAACTAGAGCACACAATGCAAAAAAAAAACAAACAAATGTTTGCATGTCACAGACCTCTCCATGTATGATCCAGTTCGAAGTCAGTTGGAGCCATCACACATCTTTATTCGTGTGAGATGTGTGCAAAAGGCATGTCACAGAACTCTCCATCTTAAGTTCCGACAAATTGGATTTGTACAAGGGTGGTTAGGTCTTGATGGTGATGGAGCCTGATCTGTGCGCAGATCTTCTTAAAGAGAGATGTCTTGGCATGAGAGAGAGGGGCTGGTGGGTGGTGGCCAGTAGGGTTTGAGAGGTGAGAGTTGGATTGAAAATATATTTGCTCTATCGTTTTGGGCTGATAGGCCAAATCTGACCCATTTCGAATTCCATGGTTCTGGGGTAAATTTTATCTCTATCCCCACCTTGTTATCAATTCGGACTTTGACCCGATAGCCGCTCGGGGAGAATCTTAGCCCCATCCTTTCCTTGTTCCAGGGCGGATCCCCGTTAATAGTGGGGAAAATGCTAGGGCTAGGCGTCATGGCCAACCATTCTAAATAGGAATTTGTTGTATTTTTAGGTCAGACATACATAAGAAAGATGCATATTGAGTTATGCAGGTTTCATGTTTTTTTTACACATGTTGATTTTCTAACCATGGAAAGATAGTACCCTCTCCGTTCCAAATTATAAGGCACTTTTAGCTTGCTTAACTTTTTCTCAAATTATAAGACAGTCTCACTTCTCGAGCATCTTTCTCGCTTCTCTGTACATCTATTTCTTTTTGGCACCTATCTTTTTTCAAAACGTTAATTCTAAACAAAGCAGAAAGAAAGCAGCAATTACAATCTTTTCGCAAGATAATACTCCTCAGTCCTATTTTATTTGACGTTTTAGCCTCACCTAGAATTCTCAATTTAGTTGTCATTTTCGATTTCCACAGTCTATCTGCCTTGCTCTGTGCGTGTGGCAGTTTCAGTCGGTCTGCAACACATGCATAAAGAAAGGAGAAAAAGTAACGATGGAACTTAAGCCACAGCACTTTCTTGCGGTGGAGCCGAGGCACATGGGCATCGATCAACTCTAAAACGAAATATTCCCTCCATCCCTTATATAAGGTGATGAGTCCGGCCCAGGCAAAGAATGGATATGGAAAGCCCGATGCACGATTACGCAGTTTAGCTTCGCACACCAGGTAGACGACCCTCGCGATCCGGACTACGACGAGTGAACCCGAAGCGCCAATGCAATCGCTGAACCGCAACTCTAGTGGGGCCCCTTTAGAGAAAGGCCCCATCACCTAAAATACTAGTCTGATAGGGGAAGGGGTGGCTCTCCCTTTAAGGTAGCTTCCTCCTTCCAAACTAAGCAAGGTGGGAATTCTGAGGCTCACACGGTCGCCGCCCGATTACAACTGGGCCATTTGCCCATTTATGTTGCGTCTTTGCCAACGGGTAATAGTGGAGAGATGTCCTCATCATTCTCCCCTTCTTAAAAAGGCCCAGCTCTGATACCAAATGATAGTCCGGCCCAGGCAAGGAATGGATATGGAAAGCTCGATGCACACCGATTACGCAGTTTAGCATCGCACACCAGGTTAGACGACTCTCACGATCCGACTACGACGAGTGAACCCGAAGCGCCAATGCCAATCGTTGAACCGCAACTCTGGTGGCCCCTTTAGGGAAAGGCCCAATCACCCTATAAAGACTAGTCTGATAGGGGAAGGGTGGCTCTCCATTTTAAGGTAGCTTCCTCCTCCCAACTAAGCAAGGTGGGATTATTCTGAGGCTCACCACGGTCGCCGCCCGACTACAACTGGGCCATTTGGCCTATTTTATGTTACGTCTTTGCCAACGGTAATAGTGGAGAGATGGCATCATCATAAGGGTCATAGTACCTTAATACAAAAAATAGTATTCATGATAAAAGATTACTATACCTCTCATTTACTCTAACTCATCTGGGCCTGTTCGTTTCCTGCCCTCTAAACTTTAGTTCCTGTCACATCAAAGTGAATCTATCATTTAAAGATACTAAAATAAATGTCTAATTAGAAACTTATAGTAAAATATAGGTTAATTAAGCTTATAATTTATCTCGTTGAGCAGTTGCATGCACCGGAGCAGAGTAGTATGGGGGAAAGAGAATGCATTGGTTTTGATGACCCTCAAATATTACGGGACGGAAGGAGTAGTACAGTATTACATTGACCAGTCAGCTCGAGCTTGCCGAGACTTCGCTCTCCGGCTTAGGGCCTGTTTGGAACACAGGAATGGAAAACACAGGAATAGGAAAAACGCAGGAAAACAGATATGAGCGCATAATGGCAAAACAGAGGAAAGGCAAACATAGGAAATGATCAAAAGTGGTGTTTTGGAACGTAGGAATTCAAAACACAGGAATCAACAAAATGAGAATGATAGAAAATAATATTGATGTTTGATTACTGTTAATTAACGAACATTACCCTTATCCATTCATCTAGCTCATGTTCATTACTCCACGACCGTTACCCTTCTAATCCATTGAATCTCTGTTTCCACGCTCAGTATTGTGGTAATAAAGCAAAATTTAGCACCTGATTAGCAATTGATTTTGCCGTAGATCCAAAGAAGACACTTAGCAATTCTTCCACGTTCTGCGCGTATTACAAATCTAAATGACGCATGCTTGCAGGGGTTGTCGACTGCCAACGACTATGGTTTGCCGTAGATTAACGTAGCTGTTAGCTGTTAGTACTAATCGTGACTTGCACATGTGGTAGATTTAGTTTCAGTGGTTAGCGCGTGCGTAGGTGTAGTTTCAGTCCGTGTGCGTGCGTCGCGTACGACATTGTGTTGAGCTCAGTCAAGCAGTTAGAGGAGAAGTAAGGAGGTAGTTGAGTGCGTGGCGTTCTGCAGGAGATCGCGGGCCGCGTCGTGCGCCAGGAGGAGTGGCTCTCGCATGCAGACGCGCCGAGCCGTGCGGATCGTGGAGAAGGCGGGTCATGGAGATTGTGCTCCGTGTGCGTCGCCCGGGCCTATAAAACACTCATGTAATGCTCCATTTCTCAGTTGAGCCGAGAGAATAGAAGAGAAAAGAACGGCGTTCGTCGCCGGCGGGGCGTTCGGCGCCCCATGGCGGGCGTTCGTCGCCCACCATATCGAGTGTCTCGTGTTCTTATGATTGTCCGGCAATCCTCGGTTCCAACAATAGCTCCTCCCTCGCGCGCTCAGTTTCACAGGAAAGTTTCCTTTAGCTTTTGGTGGATGTTTTATTTCCTGCGTTTTGTGAAGGAAAGGTGTCGTTCTGAGGAAAGGAAATCTCATTTCCTCCATTCCAAACGCCAAAACTGTGAATCCTTTCCATAGGAACAGCTTCCTTTGAAATTCCTTTGAAATTCCCTCATCCAAACGGGACCTTAACGATAATGTAAGCGAACGAAGCGAAACGAAGGTGGCGAACGGAACCGGCGCCGCTAAACCCTCCTCCCTCCCAAATCCCGTAGACCCTTTGTTCCTCCCTCCCCTCCAAACCAAACCCACCGCGCCTAGCCCCTCGACTCGCGGGCCCTCCTCCCGCCAACGCTGCTGGTGAGGAACCCCACCCCTCCTCTGGTAGCGGATTCCCCGTTGTTCCAAGGGTTCGGTCCCTGCTGCTGACGAACGGACCAATCCACCTTTCCGCGGCTCAATTAGGTTCCAACCGAATCTTGGGTCGGATGGGCGTCGGTTTGCACCCTAATGAGGCGCGGTTGATTCTCCCTTTGATCCTTTGGGGTCTCTGGACCACCATGGCGAGCCCGCCCGTGGTGTCCATGGAGGTCACCGACGAGATGCTCAAGGTCATGGAGGTCGGCCTCGCCTTCAAGGACTACGTAATGGCCCCCTCCCTCTTGTCGCTGTACTTCCTTGCCCCTTTCGCCTTGTTGGAAGTGGAACTGAAGTTCGAATTGATTTGCCCCTTATGTTTTTTTTTCTTAGTTTTGCGGTCACTTGCTAGCGTTCTGTGATGCGATTTTTGAATTAGAACTGGTTAAATTGGGTGCTTTAGGTAGTTGTTTCAGCTTGTGGTTGGTGAATGGTGTTCAGTTTAATGTTTCAGTTACCATAAGGAATTGGCTTTGCATGTCTTGCTTGTTGATTTTACTATGGTTATTACTGTAAAACTTATATAATTTTGCTTTGAGTACCGTAGGGATCTAAATGGAATGGCTGCGTCGATACATTGTATTGTATTCAGTGTCCAATTGGTTTAAGCCCTTGTTAGTCAAATTATTTTGTTCTGGTAGCCTAGTGGTTCTGGGGGGGTCATATTCTTGAACAATATATGCCTTTGCGCGCCATCATGACAGGTTTAAAACACGCCATCATGAATGGTTTTTTTTTTTAAACCTATGGAAGATGCCGTTAAGTGAGCGAAAATGTCTCTATAAATAGTTGAATAAAGTCCCCTGTTTATATCATGCTGTGGGTATAAATATTTAGCCTTGCAATCCAAGCACCATTAGTATTTACTATCTGTCTATCCTAATGGAAATACGTTTTAAAAGGGCAGCCCGGTGCACGTAGCTCCCGCTTGCGCAGGGGTCGGGGAAGGGTCCGCCCACTGGGGTTTTTGTACGCAGCCTTCCCTGCATGATATAAAAACGTATTAATGGAAATACGTTTACTTCAAAAAAAAAGAAAGGTGTTATGATGTTTTACGTTTCTTTCGGAGTGGAGTGCTTAATCGTCATCCGGTTACTGTTTTTATCCAAAAATGACCAGTTCCTTTACATTTGAATGCCGTCCAGTATCCGTTGTCATGCTTTGTCTCCATGCTGCACTCATTTAATTGCAAGGAAGAATGGCAAAAAAGTAGTTGTGTACTTACACAGCAAGGCTATGAAATCAGAAAAAAAAAATTCAATGTATGTACTTCGCAGCAGGTTATGAATTGTCTCATTAAATCCAGTGGCTATATGAATCAGGAAACTCAAAAGGAAATAAAGATGGTGTCACCAAATCATCCTACAGCAAAATTTCGGCTAGCAAATGGTTTCCTTTGCAAATAAACCGGTAGGTGTTGGCATTGCAAAACCCATTTAGGGCCACTTTTGGTAACAATTTGGAGGCTAGCTGAATTCTTTCATATTAGCGAACTTGGTGAGACTCACGGGCCTCCAAACCAAACAATCTCAAGAAACCCACCCCCCCGCAGCCAAGCACAGAGCCGTGGATCCATCCTCCCTATCTCCTCAAACCGCCCCCACCCCCCCCCCCCCCCCCCCCCCCACCCCCCCCCCCCCCCCACCCCCCCCCCCCCCCATTGCCGTGCCATTGTTGCACCGCTTCTTTCTCTTCGAATCCATCCATTCATCCAGGGGTAGAGTGGTCGGTTTTTCTCCTCCTGTGAACAATCCTTCCTTTGCTTGTAGATTCCATTATTATTCGATTCAGATCTACAGTCCAAATCTTCCGTCATTGACTTGATTCCTCAGTGCCAACTCCTTGGTAGCCGTTTGATTTAGGGTTTGCCTCAGTTTATTTGCCAGGATTTGGGGAGCCATCCCCATGGAGAGTCCAACGAAGGTGACCATGGAGGTCACCGATGAGCTTCTTATGACCATGAAGGCTGGGCTGGTATTCCAAGGCTACGTAAGCCTCTGTTCTTCATCCCTGTTACTTGGTTGTATTGCCTGTTGGAATAACTGTTCATCACTCCATCGATAAAATGAAGTGCTTGGAAAAATCAAATTTGAAAACTTTCTTTGCTGTCTATATTTGTTTGTACCAGGTTTCTGTGAACCCTTTGACTGTGGTTCAGTTCGGTTTTGATTTACTGTGAGAATATAAATACAGTTTCTTGGAAAATGCATTAGATCTTATGTGCTCTGTAGTTTAACTGTGTTGTTAATCCAGTTCTTGTTTGTTGATTGCCTTGTTAATGTACCAGTTGTGTGGTGTCCTTGTCGGATTTGGTTCATGTTCATGAGCAGTGCAGGAATTGATCTTGAAAACCATAGATATATCATCGTGCAAGATGAGATATGTTTAGAGCAGTCAAAGAAATTACTTGAAAATGGTTGTTTGAGTGATATTCTTTGATGTGTTGCATCACTTTATGAGTAAATATTCTTTTTATGTTTCTGCCCAGTATACATTGACATACCTAATTGTAGTTATTTGATTCTACTATGCAATGATTCTCTGGCAGAATGGCAGAATTAGTTCTATGGATTTCCACAGTAAAGCTACAAACTATCTCGTACAGCTAGTGATGATAATGAATCAATCCGCCTATATGACGTTCAAAATGCTGTGTGAGTACTAAGCCATTACTCTGACTTCTCAAATTTGTTCAGTACATTTTTTTGAGGAAATAATTTGTTCAGTATAGTTGTTAGCCAGTAAGTCTGTGCGGTCCAGTAGCCAGTGTCTAGTGTCTGTTGATTCAGGTTGTTCGTAGTTTCAGTTTTGTCAGAAGAAGCTAAGAATATGACATTCTAAAGAGTGTGAGCCACACGTGTAAAATGCCTGACTAGAGATGTGTTTAGCTCTAGCTTTCAAAGGAACACATTTGTTGTATTTTTAGCTCAATAGTTAACTTGCTAGTGGTACATGATGATTTGTTGAATTCACTCTTTATTTTCCGTTTCTAAGTCTTATCTATAGCAGTACTCCACTAGTATAAATTCTATTGTGTATTATAAATTTTTTAATTTTAGTTTGTAATAAATCCGCTTCAACTATTGCATTACACACAACAAGCTTTAGTATTATACGATAATTTTTCACCCATTGCAGTGATTATATGTTTTTTCAGTCCATATGTTTGTTTGTCCATGGTATGTATTGATTTCGAACTCATATTCTCTTTCAGATGTTTGAAAACTATCAATAGCAAAAAGTATGGGGTTGAACTTGTGTGCTTTACTGATAACCCGACCCTTGTCTTATATTCTTCAAAAAATGGCTGGGATGGTAAGTCTTGTTTTGTATTAGCTTAAGAATAATTAAAGTCATATATTGAAAAGATTTAATATTGCAGAATCTCTGCGTCTACTCTCACTGAATGACAATCGGTTGTTAGATATTTCAAAGGCATCTTGACAGGTTTGCTACACTAACTTGCAATAAATTAGTGTCAACACATCAGTTATGCCGACGCCAATAGAGGATACGTTTTTTTCTTTTCCAGGGTTGTCTCCATCTCACTATGCTCGAGAAAGACAATTTTCTGTCTGCTTCACTTGATCGAACTGTCCTCTCATGGGATCTGAGGGCTGACAAAGCACAGGACAACTAATTATACTGGTCTGTAAAATGCTGGCAGATAAATTCCAGTATCTACTAACCCCTTGTTAGCATAATCCTAGTGCATGTTCCCTGGTTAGTTTTTCAGTCAACTTCGCAGTTTACAGCGTATACATCCAGTTGGTGATCATGCTTTTAATTTGGGAGGCCACTAGGGCTACGATTCCAGGTGACTACGGTCATCACTAGTAGTAGTTGCTGTTTAGGCTTTGTATACAGCAATTACTCAAAGAAAACATTGCAGATTTGCAGCACCAAAACTTTTTCTCGGGTTCGTGTGTATTCTTCAGAGTTGAAGGATCAATTAACTCCAGCAGTTCTGCCATCTTAATGAACTGCAGTTGTGTTGAAGACTGCTATTTGATTTTGTCATTCAAACTCCCCCAGTTCCATAAAATCTTCTGATGTTATAGGGCTTATTGCGTGTGCAAGGAAGGCCTGCAGTTTCATATGATGATCAGGGTTTGATTTTCGCAGTCGCATATGGTGGTCACATACGATTGTTTGATGCTCGTAAATTTGAAATGGTAATTGTGGTCACATACGTCTCACTGAATGTGTCGTTTGGCCTTTGATATCCAACTTGCCTTATATCTGTAGGGGCCTTGTGAGATCTTCTCTGTCGGTAATGATGATTCAGAAGCCCATGTCATAAAGTTCAGCAGTGATGGCAGGCGGCTTCTGTTAACTACTAAAGCTGGGCGTGTTCATGTGCTAGATTCATTCCATGGAAACAGTGTAAGCATGCAAACTGCCTACTATAACTTATATTGTGCACTCCAGGCTAAGACCATTAAAATATTGTTCTTTCATTTCTTTTTCAGATAGCAACATATAATGTGAAACCAGTGGTAACCAATTCAACATTGGAGGCGTCATTTAGCCCTGACGGGAACCATATCATATCTGGTTAAAAACATTTCCTTATTGCTCTTTTGCAGTCATCCTCATTTCCATGCTTCGTTCTTTTTGAAACGACATGATATATGATCTCTCTTGCAGGCTCTGGTGATGGTAGGTTTATGCTGGAATGTAAGGAGTGGAAAGGTATGGGCGAATACGTTATGTTGTTATTGCAATAACTCAATGTTGTAGCTGTTTGAGTGATATGGGATGATGGCTGGACATGCAGGTTGCTCGCTGGGGAAGCAAGATAATGAACCACCATTAGTAAGTGGGCTCAGGATCTTTGATGTTCTTGACTGGATCTTCGGAACTGTCCTGCTGGGTTCCGGATCTATCCAGCTGGGGTCGGTCGCTATTAGTAAGTAAATGCAAATGATAGGATATATGTTGCCATTGATACCTAGATTGCTAATGAAGCAAAATTCATTAAGTTATCTTCTTGGGCCATCAGCTGTGACATGGAACAACAAACTCCATCAAATATACTCTGTAGATTCCGACTAGATTTCAGTGTATCCTTGCCTATTGACAAAGGTACTTCTGTCTCAGTGTTGTACAATTTTGTCGGCCAATCAGATGGTAAAATCATGAGATATTTTGCATGTCTTCTTTCCCTCCCTACAAAGGTGTGATAGATCCACAAATCCCTCTAGGGCCTTTACTGTCCCAGATTCATGTGATGGCGTAACATCCTATATGGAATGCAAATTATGATGAGCTTGGATATCGACAAATGATGTACTAGCAATGAGTGAAATGCTCATGGGTGAAACGATGAACATGCGAGTGACGTCGGTGATATGATATGTACTCACATCAAGGACCTCGCTCGTTTTGCATACCCCGGCGGCCCAAGCATATTATATTGCAAAGTTGGTATAATGATGCTGAGTAACTTTGGTTAGATGGAAGTTAAGAGTTCTAGATCCAATTTTCGTTACTTCAATTACTTTTCAATGATATATTAATGACGAATGTGGAAGTCAGAAGTTTCAGAACCTTAGTTTAGGACCTTATGCCTTATGGTGTTAAACACATCAAGCAAATCTATAATGATGTATGTTGGGACTATGATGCAAGCAAAATCTTCTGCACTCGTGAGGTGGCTAAATCATAATGATCTTAGGTGGATTATATTAAACATATATAACGGATCTAAGTTCCATTTATTAGATAGATGCGAGCGCTAGACAGCCTGTTGGTTCTTTGACCACTTTCTAAACACATAAAAATGATGACCCGAAAAGTAAAAGTTTTCAGAACCTTCCAACTTTGTTATAGTTTCCTTTTTTTTATTTAGCTTTTCAAGTTGGAGTATGCAAAATTCCATCCTAATTAACCTTGCTTTCAAACTTATCACTTGGGAGGGAGTCCTCTTCAGCATTCAGGTAGACTTATTCAAGCAAAATATGCAAATATCAACGAAAATCTACACCCAAAATCCATCAAAGTTCTGCTCAAATCTAAATATCAGAACAAAAAGGGACCCAAAAACCAAGAAAAAATGGCTACCCCGTTATAGTTTGTGCACACTGTTAATGATACTATAATAGCAGCGAGGACTTCACTTTAAAACGTTTTTAGTACGGTGTAACCTCTTCAAAGACGGGTGCGATTCTCTTCTTGGGCATGATGACTTACTCTAGAGAACATGGAGCAGCATAAATTAGCTTTTTCAGCACGACCATTCGAAATGGAGAACGGATCGAATTTACATAGAGATGTACAATTGCGAGTATGTCAGGAGAAACTGAGCCGTACATTGTTAAATGTCACTCGACAGTACAATGCGAATGTCAACGAATGTCAATTTGTAGAGATAACCTGTAGCTTATTGGCTTCTCCTTATCTGGATATAATAATACGACAACCTGTTATCGTCTCAGTTTCATGACCAAAGACAACTCATAATCCTAAAGTCAAAACAAGAATTTCAGGCCTCCAGGTAGTGACAAGAAAAATAGTAAACACCTATCTAGCTTTCAGAAGATCATGATCGCCACAGAAATAGCATGCATGAATAATAGAGAGATTGCACAAGAGCTAATTATGTATAGTAAACTAAGAACAACAACAACAAAGCCTTTTTATCCTAAGCACGTGGTTGGTGTAGGCTAGAGATGAAACCTACAGGAACCACAAGAGAGGGCAAAACAAACAAGAGGTGCAAAGCAACAATAGACCAACAACGCCAACAACAGACGCAGACCAAACAAAAAAGAAAGGGCAAAACAGGGGAAAGAGAAAGAAGAGAGAAAGAAGAGGTGAAAAAGGTATTTAAAAAAACACCGAGGTTAAAAAAAAGGGAAATCAAGGTTCCGGCATGTAGATTGCTTGCTTCCACTCTCTCCTATCTACGGCTAGCTCCTCAGCAATATTCCAGTCCTTGAGGTCTCTCTTCACCAACTCTGCTCATGTCAAAGTTGGTCGACCTCTGCCTCTCTTCATATTTTCAAGACGTTGTATTTATCCCGCTACGTATAGGCGCCTCCTTTGGTCTTCGTTGCACATGCCCAAACCATCTCAAGTGATGTTGTGTACAGTAAACTAAGAAGCCTGCAAAAATATGGAGCGTTGACCTTAAGCTTTTCCATAACTCGTGCTAATCAACATAGCTAGTCACATGGTACAAAAGAAGTGCCACAAAAAGATTCAAAAGAGAA